>ARYC01006604.1:0-32889 GCA_000711775.1 Oxytricha trifallax
TAAGCAAGGGATAGACAGTGCAAATTTATAATTAAGCTCGATGCAATTCTCCTTGCTCAAGATCATGTTGCTTTTCGTCTCCCTCTATATTAAATGACTTTAAGAGACTACATACAAGATGAAAGGATTCCAAAGTAGATACCCCTTATTCTTACAAATGTTTGCAAAGGCATAGAAGAGCTGCACACTTTAGGGTATGTTCATAGAGACTTGAAGCCTGAGAATATTATGCTTGACTTTTTACCTCTCAGAGTAGTAATAATTGATTTCAATAGATCATAAAGAGTTGAAGCTTCAGGACTTGGCAACGTTTATGGTACTCCTCGATACTTTCCAGAAAGAGAGGACTGGAGAGATGGTGATATTAAGTGGGATGTATGGGCTCTAGCAGCAATTATTGCTGAATGCGATATGCAAAGAAATGAATACTATAGCTGTAAGAGAGAGAAAGATTCAAAGCAGAGAATACAGTAATATCTAGACTAGGATAAGATAAAAGGTAAAATGAAAGATATGGCTGAGCAGAATATCTTAAGACCAAACCACAGAGCAGAGCAAACAATAGACTAAATGATCAACTGGATAGGAGATATCAATTTAAGAAAATTAGCACATGGTGCCAAGGTATAAGTTGAGTGAATAGTAAAAATAAAACCCCTCTAATACAAACTACTATACATTACATTTAAACATTAAAATCCTACAAAAACCATATAAAAACCATAATAAAGTATGCAATAATTGTCTACTTTTATCAATCAAAAACTCAATCAAACTACTGAAAGGGTTTTGGGGTTTTGATTATCTTGATTAGTTTCATGGAATTCATTAAGAGTATTTTCAATTTTATAAAAATGCTCAGATTCTAATTAGCGATATGTGAATACATAGCATGAAGTAACTTTAAGTTATTTTAAATTAATTATAAAAATTGCAAAAGAAAGTATCAAAATAAAACCAATGATGTATAATTCTTCATTTGTAAATCACAAAATATAAAACCCAGAAAGATGGTCTCAAATATATTCTACTTCTAATTAGCGATATTGAGTCTTCACTTACATTTGTCTCCTCCTCTCTCTTGACTACGGGCCCATGACAACCGAGGTATAGGAAGCCAACCCCCCGGCAAACCTATTTCTCGGCATAACTAGTTATTAACCAACCCTGTGTCCATCGCACCTATAGCTTGCTCTTAAGATATGAATCCATGCCTGCGTGACGATTTGATGGATGCTAATCGTTGCCAAGCTTGAACCCACCAGGACTTTGCACCCTTGTGTTTTAAACACCACTGCCTGGATCTAGGTGTAGCTTGATTCGTTAAAGCAACTCCCTTCCCCTCCGTCTGGAACAAATTTCCCAGATGGTGCGTACACATGGAATTCTAGTCCTCCAGCCCCCTGCCCATACACCACGGCGGGCTGTCTATCCTCGAAATTGGTGGACTGATTCCTCAAGATTTCCTCCTAATTAGCCTTATCCACTCTTTGGCAGTCCTTCCTTCTTTGTTTGAGGGCCCTTGAATTTATTTTGCCGTCACACCACATTTTTTTAATTAAATTAACAGGGTAACTGCCCTATTTTCGTATTTTTAAATAAAATTTGCGATAATTTCTAGTGTTGTAAATACTCTAAAGAAGCATCCATAGTGAGCCCTGGGGGGGGTAACTTCATCTTCATCATCATCATCTATCCCCGCCTATACTGGAACTCAGTGTAGGGGGGACGAAGGGAAAAATAAAATATAATAATAAATTACTACATTCATAAAAAACCCTTCTTATAATATTAAAACATATTTATAAATTTATTTATAATTAATTTAAAAAATTAAATTATTTAAATCTCACATAATACTATTATTATTTTTAAATGGCATGATTGATAATTAAATATGAATTTTTAATAATTAATATAAAAATTATATAATTAATATAAAAATTTAATTTTTAAATACAAAGCAACAATATAATTTGTAAAGAATCAATCTCTTTTTATTTTCTTAATTTTTAATTATTATGATATATGGCAAAACAAAAATATTAATAAACTTTGGAGAATATTCATTCAATTATTATTAAAATAATAAACAATTTAATAACCAAAAATAAGAAATCTAATCTTTGTTCGATTAAAATAAAAATAAGATGATATATTATATGTGATATAAATACAGCTAAATAGTAAAGGACGAAGATAATTATTAGCATAAGGGCAATTTCTATTGAGTCCGCTGTGATCTGTGGTTGAGTTTTTTAAGATAATTTGAAGGAAATCATTGAAGTAAATTGGGATTGCAGCTGACCAGTTATTGAAAGTTTCAGCAAGACATCCTACAACCATAACTCTTTCGCTGGTTGGGTGGCTGTCATCGAGATATTTAACAAAGCTTGGTCCGATTTTTGCCAAATAGTTCATGTACTGGTCACCAAATGCCTTAGAAAGAGCTATAATGACATCAGTAGTATTTCCTAGAATAATTTTATCATGATCAATATCATCATCTTCGTCTTCAACTTCTTCGTCATCTTGCTCCTCATCATCTTGGAACTCAGCACCATCTTCTTCTTCGCCCTTGAAATCCTTGGGTTTTCCTTGTCAGAAAGCTTACTTATCAAGCAATAAAAGTAGCATATTGTGAAGATTGTCTATTTGATTTACAACGCAGCCAGGTCCAAGCTCCTCACACATTTCTCTAATGCATTCTAATGTCTTCTCAATAACTTCTTTGTTAGCTTCATCTTCGAAGATCTTGTAATAATGTGGGAATATAATAGTGTCGATAAATTCTGGAACTTTATCTGGAAGTGGGATTTAAACTGGAAGACCCTTTTTCCATTAAAATTTACCATCGATGTTCAGTAAGTGTCTAAGAAATCCAATTGCGACTTATAGATAGGTCTAGCAAACATGATATCTGATGTTTTCGTGTAAATAGAAGGAAATTTCCATTAGGACGTCTAAGATTTCTTACATTCTTGGTAAAAAGAGTGCAGCGCAATGGAAAGCCAAGTTACCTAAGCGTAAGCTGCTGATTTTTAGTCAATGAAGTTTACATCTACATCCATACCAACAAGATCGGCTTCATCCTCGCTGTCTGAATCAAGTGAAAAAGTTTCCTTAGGTTTTTAAACTTTAAAATAATAAGCTATTCATCATTTAAAGTATTGTAGTTTATTAAAGTTCTTCTTTAGCTCCAGCATTTGATTTACATGAGTTTAAGATTTCAGTTAATACTTAATCAATAATTGGTGCCATTTCTCCCTTCAATAGTCTTGCTAGCTCAGCAAAATATGATATAGCAGTTTCTCTTAACTCTTATTTATTCTACTCAGTCAAAAATTGTAAAGCATACTTTGTGAAAGTCTCAATGCAAGCTTATAGGAACCTTTCTTTTCCAACTGCACCAGCGAGTTAACCAGCTCACATCAATGATTGTCCACGTACCAATTACTCTTATGATCCTGATTATTCATTGATAATAGTATCATATAGAGCTTTCAAAACTTAATCAAGGTAGGGAAGAATCTTATTTTAAGCTGAGCTAACAACAGAGCCCATTGCTGTGAGAGCCCAATATCTAACATCTCTTGAGTATTAATGGTTCTAAATGTAACTCAACAACAATGGTATAAAAATTGCTAAATATGTCTTTACTTCATCTTGATGATTGTTTGTGAATTCATGCAATGCGAATAAACTCTTTTAGATTGTCAAATCATTTTGAATAGTTAACTCTTACAAAACCTTCAATAGAGATGGAACAACCTCCTAATGCATGTCTAAGAAATCTGGGACAACATTTTCTGAAAATTTCCCTACAGTTTCGCCGGTTGCTTCTCTTACTACAAAACTTTGATCTTGAAGTTTAGAGACTATAAATTAGGTGATCTTGTCAATGTCTTCTTAGATCATGTTGAGGCAAGTTGAATCGCAAATATAACCTAAAACCTTGATAGCTGCTTTTCTCTCCAACTCTTTTTATGATGTTCCAAACTTTTCTACATACTTCATGATAATTGGATAAACAACACTATTTGGAACTTCACTTGCAAAATTGAATATCAAATATAATGCCAAGGTGTGTGGTGTCTACTTCTCCTTCATAATCTTGCTCACTTTCACTAGCAATAGTGAATCCTGTCTCAATAATCTTATCAATTACATGTAATCTATTCTTATTAATCAAATATCTGCTATAATTGTCAGCAATTTGCTCTAGGAAAAGCATTGTAATTTCTCTTAAGTTTAATGAGAATGTAGTGTTTGCTGATATTTTCAATGCTGCATCAATCAGTAAAGGAAGATGAGGTGCTAGGACCTTCTTTATCTCAACGAATTCAATTAAGGTTTCAAAGACTCTCTGAATCATGTCTTCTTGATCTAACTGAAGAGCTCCCATGACAAGTGGAATCAAATTCTTTTACTTTATCAAAATTTTGAATGCTTTAGGAGTCTAAGCAATTTTATTTACAGTTTCAATAGCTAGAGTCTGCAATGAAACCACACCTGATTGCAAATGACCTTCAATAATCTTGTTAAGAGCTTCATAGTATGCCTTGATTTCATCAACTGAGAAGTACTCAATGATAACTGAAAGTAGGATCATGGCTAATTCTTTATCAACGACGTTTTCTGAGTTGCTGTATTGGAAGAAGAATTAAAATAGTTCATTCCATTCTATATTGGGAATCAAGATTTTTCCAAGAGATCCAATGACATCTGCAATGTTTTTCTTGATTAGGGGAACTGGTTTCTCAATGAATCTCTGCAATAAAAGTTATTTAGTCTTCTCTTAATTCTCTTTTTGCAAGTTCTTTCAGAGATTACCAATAATTTTCCTTAGATAAATGCAAAAGACCTATCTGATGTTTTGATTTGGAAATTTATAGTTTAAATTTAATGAAGCAATCGCTTAAAATTTATATGATTTGGGTTTGTTGACATCAGGATAAGCAGATTTTCTAATGCTTAAATTTTCTTAAAATACTCCTTCAAAAGAGCAGTGGCTTGCTTTACCTGCTCTGTGTTTGGCAAGTAAGTTGAGAAAGAATGTTAGCTAACTCATCAATAGTGACATCATCGAAGTTTATAATTAAATTAATCAATAAATTCATATAAGTCACATTATACTTGTGGACTTTCCATAGGTAATAGTTTAAAGGTATATTATTAAATAATGAAATTTATAATAGCCCCATACTAATTAATATGGCTACTCATAGTTACTATGAAAGGACTGGTACAGAGAAACAATAGATAATTTATTAATTAAGCATATAATTTATTTTATTCCCATATATTGCTAAATTACAATTAAAATTTACTATCAAATTATACATTAAATATTGTCATATTTAATTTAATATAGTATGAGCAATATATTTAACTCACATAGGTCTTCTTGGTGCCTCTTCTTCCTTGGGTGCAAGTCTAATCATATCATCAATTCTGAGGATGGTGATGGCAGCCTCAGTAGCAAACTTCAGACTCTTGACCTTTGACAAAGCGTGTTCGAGAACACCAGCCTTGAGGTTGTTTCTAATCTTACCATTTATTAGATCGAGGACCTTTGAATAATAATTTAAAAAAGGGAAATGAAAAGTTATTTTTTATTAATAGAAAGTCATCAATTAAATTTTTATAAAAGTATTAATCTTATTAATAACAAAAAACTGTATGATCAATTAAAAACATCTCGTATTATATTTAAAACAATTTATAATAAATTAAAAGAATTCACATATTTTAATTTTAAAAATTATACAAACCAGAGTTTCTGAGCTCCTTCTTTGTTTCATCATCAGTCTTTTATGAAGCGTGATGGAACACTCTCATTTTACCAATCAAATCAGTAACATCCTTAGCTGCGTTAAAAGCAAGATTCTTTGGAATGATCAATAGAGCTTCTGAGAATTCAGCAATGGCGAGTTGCTCTCTTGATATTAGGGTTCTAGCGTAGTCGTCCAAGTAGATGGAGAGTGCAACTTCGACTGCACCACCTCCGGCAACGAGGGTGTTTGATTTGAGAACTCTCTTGACAACGTAGAGTGAATTCGTGAACTGATCTTTCAACTTCGTCCAAGAAGAAATCGTTAGCTCCTCTTAGAATGATGGTTTGGGTTCTGGTGTGGGCCATGCCTTCGAAGAACATATAGTCCAAATCTCAAACTCACTTCTCGTAGACCTTGGAGTAGCTACCGAGGTAATATGCATCGTATCTCTCTTCGCAATCTTCTTCGAAACCGGCAAGGGAGAAAACAATTTTGGAACCTGTGCAACCAGCGATTCTTCTTAAATCAGCCTTCTTTACTCTTCTTAAAGCAATACATCCGTGTTCAACGAAATATTTTAAGGCGAAATCATCAATACCCTTTGAGCAGAGAATGACGTTAGCACATGACTCGATGATTTTTGTAATTCTTTCTCTGGTAACATCCTTTTTATTTGTCTAATTTTTTCTAGATTTTCTGGGTCTTGGACAAGAACTTGAAGTCCCATTTAAAGTCTGAATTTTTTAAGGTTGAAATCGATGCAAGCAATTAGAACCCCAAAAAATTAATAAATGGCTTTGCATTAATTTCAAGATCAAATGCAAAACCTTGAGTTATTTAAGAATCATTTTATTTTCTTTATAAGATTAGTTTGAGGTTTTATAATCTTGGCATTTCAATAAGACTTGGCATACCTTGAGCTGATCTACTGTTCAATAGCATATCCGTTAACCAATACGCACTCTTTAGATGATATACCGTGGGTCTTCAGAATATGGACGGCCTTAATTGGGCATTTAACTTCTCCAATTGAACTGACTTGCTTAACTCTTTGCATGGCTCTTACAACGATATCTGCGTAAAAATCACTCTCAGCTCCCAAAAGTTTGGATGGCATAGAAGTCTTAGCAGCGTTAATAAGTGAATCTTCACCAATTTCCTCAACTGAGAGACTCATTTATTGTTGAATGAATTTGACGGACTCTCACAAGGCAAGTCTATATCCTGACATGATTGAGGTAGGGTGAATCTTGTTCTTAACAAGATCATTTTCTCTTTTCAAAAGTTCAGCAGCAAGGATGACGACTGAGGTAGTACCATCACCGACTTCTCTATCTTGAATTTAAGAGAGTTCAACGAGGACCTTAGCAGCTTGGAGTTGTACTTCGAGTTGCTTTAAGATTGTAGCTCCATCGTTTGTAATGGTGACATCACCAATATCGTCGACAAGCATTTTATCGAGACCTTGAAGACCAAGAGAGCTCTTGACAAAAAAGTAAAAAATATAATTGACAATGTTTGAGAGTGATTGGACAGACATAACTATAAAACTGTGTTAAATTCATTGATAAGTTATACATATTGTTAGCGCTTCTAACATCTTCTCCTTGCTCGCGGTATACGAGGATACAAACCTGAGACATATTACCTATTATTATATAAATTTCAATTATTTTGATTAGTGCGCTTTTTCATTTATAATAATTGTATGAATTATTTTGCGAATCTAATCTCTCTTAAATTCTATCAGAAATTCTTTCACTTTATTTCCTATAGGGATCACTTTCTTACTATGAAGAGTCTCCTCCATTAAATTCCTCAAATCTAATAATTGTGCTTTTCTCAAACTCTTTGATCTTTTGACCCTCAAATTTATAAAACGACCCATTAAATCTATTGCTGTCTGATTCGCTAGGATTCTAATTTGTATACCGATATGAATTGGAAATTTAACTTATCTGATTTTCATTTAAATTTTTATTTAAAGAATTTAGTTGTCTCTAATGATCAGAAGGAGTGATGCTAAGACCTAGCTAACCCTCTAAGTAATTATTCGCTTCCTAGTGAAATTAAACTTTACTTTAATCTACTCCTTAACTCAAGAGCATTTGTTTTAATTTAGAAAGGGGACTTGAATTGTGGATGAGTCAATTCTCTTGGTAATTTGTGGAGACTTCTCTCAGCTTAAATGTGAAGAGTTTTGAAGGTTGTTAGGAAAGCTGGAGGTATATTAAGCATGAAAACTACTTAAGAGCAGAGATTCTTTCCCAGGACTATTATTGCTCATTAATGTAAAGTTATCTGATTCACTTTAACTAATAGAATTTAAATAATTAATTAATAGTACTTTTAATTTAAAATAAACCAATCATTTCTAGTATAAAAATCCCTTCAAAATATAATTCTTATTATTGAATTATTGCTACTTGTATTTTTAATCCTGATCTTTTGTTATTGCTCCATCTCCTCAAGTTTATGAGTTAAATCCCTGATATTCAATGGTTCTCTTTGATTAAACATTTATTGACTGCTCTTTACATTATTCTAGACAGGATCCCTTGTGGAATCAGGTGGTGAGCACGATTATTAAGTGAAATTATTTCTCTCTGAATTAAATTACTAGAAAGGCTGTTAAGTTGACGGATTTTAATGATTATGACTATTTTGTAGAGCAGCTGTTGATTATTGGTTACTTCTTATGAAAGAATTATACTGTTCGAATTCATCTCTGTCTTGGCACTCTTATACGTTGTCGAACATTTGTCTGCCATCATCAGATAATAGCTGCTGCATCCAAATTATACACTTCATACTGTAACATTATAAATAATTTTGAGATTTAAAACAAAATTATTGTTGCCCTTCAATATGCTATTGATAATTCAGATAGAGTTGAGAGGGATCTTATTTTTGTGGACTTCTCTTAAATCTATTAGAGTCTTAGAGTTTATCACGTTTATTATCTTCATCCTCTTGAATTCGAAAATTAATTTGGTTTAACATTTTTAGGGTGTTGAAAACTTATTTACAAAGCATAACTTAAACGAAAAATCTAAAGCAAATCTTAAAATACTATTCATGAAATATAGTCTTAATAAATTTGTTATTGCTGTTAAGAATTTAATGGATTCTAGTTTGCGTTATTTGTTTCAAAGCTCTCTAGGAATTCCAATCTCTCCTATTTAATGTAATTCTTGATTTATTGCTCCTATTCTTCGTCATTCTCCTCATTCAATAAATCCTCCTCTACTAATTCTTAATCACAAAAACCCTAATTATTGCTCTAAATTTATTTGTGATATTTATTTGCTCAATTAGTGACAGGTATGTATTATTATGCAGGAAATTGTTAGAAATAATCATCATCATCATCCATTAACTCATATTAAGTCAAGGGCAAAGTGTAATTCTTATTTAAATTTTGTTAATTATTCATTATTATTGGGTTTACTTTATTTCTAGAAATGGGTCTATAGAGGTCTTCTTCTTAGTATTAGTTCAAAATACTTTATTTATAATATGTTAATACTTTAACTATTCTACTTCCATTAACTTATATATTAATTTAAATTTATTCATTCCAGGATAATCGTCTTATATTTTGGAAATATATTCCCACTATATTATCAATAATCAGAATATTTTTTAAAGTTAAATAAATAAGATTCTAAGTTAAGTTTTAGATAAATAATGTGCAAAGTATGTTTTATCAGCATGAATATATTACTGCACCTAAATCTTCATAAGTGATTTTTTATTTTTGAAATGCGTCAAATAGCAGTTTAGGGATTTCTTCCTTAACTACTTATATTTTAAACCATTGATTATATTTAATTATGACATTTATATGTCATTTATTTATCTATGCTTTATGGGGTAAAATTTATAGTTTATAGTTTACCAATTTTGCTTACAGCTCTCTGGAAGTCTTCAGCATCAAAGTATCCTTTTTAATTTTGGTCAAAACATTCATAAGCTTCTCTCAAGTTTTCATGTTTAAGCACGATTTCCCTTGAGATTAATGTGAATAAGAATTCGTTCCAATATATCTTGCCGTTATTGTCAGTGTCCATAGAGTTGACTATCATATCCAGTCGCTCTTCATCTTCTATTTTCTTGCTTAAAACCTTTATCATGTGGGCTTTGTCAATTATAATACTAAAAAATTATAAATAAAAATAGGAATTAGTGCTGTTAGAGAATTCGATAAGGACTCTTTAAAGGGTTAATTTTATTATTATATTAGAAGAAAAATAATAAAAATCAACACAAAAAACAAAAATATCTTTTAATGAATCAAACACACAATTTTATTATAGTCTTACCAGAGCTTTTAAATTTTAAATCTGTATACTGGAAAAAATAAGTAACACTATGAAAGTTTATTATATCACAAATATCTTTTAAATTTCTGTTTTAAATTTTCTAAAATTTAAATCTTGAATTTAACTTAAAAGAATTTTATTTTCATTAAATATTAATAAAGTCTCATTCTTAATGTTTCTTCTCTTATTTTATAGGAAATACTATGAATTACTTGAAAGCATCCATATTCTATGTTTTATTTTCAAAATTTATTAAAAAAACTATAAAATTTTTAATGCAATGTTTATTTTCCATTATAAATCAAAATAGCTGATTGCAATATTATATCTGATGTATAAACTTATCAATTGTTTAGTTATGTTTACTCTGCATTGATTTAGAGTTATACTTAAGAATAAATTAATATATATCTCATCAGAAGAACTAATAAATTTCCAATTTTTTGATATTAACATATCTATAATTAAAAAACAATTCAAATTAACTCTTTCTTTTAAATTTATGATTTTTAATGTATCCATTTTTGTCCTTATCAATTTTTGTGAAGATTTCCTGATATTTTACTAACTCAGAATTAATGTTACATCTGTAGGCTATGAAGTAATATATAATTTGCCTTATCTTAAAAAATATAAAAGACAAGCACTGATATATAAATTAAAATTTACTATTAACCCTCTCATATTTTATTATCTTAAAAAAGAAATATCTTAGTTGCTGAAGAATACTCAATGAGTCTTAGAAGTGCATTTGAAGAGAAATGATTCTGACTATCTTAGTTCTAGAGCAGGTCACTATTCATTGTAAACCAAGGATGATCTAATACTTCTTTCGCTGTAGGTCTTCTGCTTTCGAGAGTTAACATTTTTTTAATAAGGTCTTTTGCTTCATCTGAAATTCCCTCCCATTCGTCATCTAGGAAATCGTAATTTCATTACATAATTTCTTGGGAAATTAATGTATCATTTTCATTATAGAAAGGTGGGAAGCTTGATAAGAGTACATACAACATAACACCTAAATTAAAGTTTAGCATATAAAATGATGAAAAATAATGATAATTACCTGCAGACCAAATATCGCATTTCTCAGCGTACGCTTGTAAAAGCACTTCTGGAGCTATGAACCATGCTGTTCCCACTGTAGATTTCATTCTATTAATAAAGTTCTTTTGCTATACACTTAAAGTTTGAATATAATATTAACTTAACTTTTAAAATAATCACTTATTTACTTGTTATATGGGAAGCTAAACCGAAGTCTATCATTTTTATAACAGTTGAAGCAAAAACGAAGTTTTCAGGCTTAATATCTCTATGTGAGATATTGTGCTGATGAATGTAATTGATGGATTCCATTATTTATCTGAAAATAGTCCTGCTATAAGCCTGTTCAAGTTGTGTTCTCTTAACCAATCTTTAGAAGTGTGTCTCACCACTCAAATATTCTTAAACTATCATATATTCTTAAACAAAGTAAATCTTGCGTGTGTCTTCTAAAGTTTCAATAAACTTTCACTAAATTGGGATGATTCAGCTTTATCAAAGCACTTATTTCATTATTGAGATGTATTGATTCTGCAAAACTTCCCTTTGGAATACTTTCACGACTCGTTGTTAATGGGTATTGATAGTCACTACTTTTTAAACTTTTCCGAAGCTGCTTTATCCAATCTCAAGTATACACTTACAGATAAAATTGTTAATAATTTTAAGTCATACCATCAAATTTCTTTTTAAAATTACTCACTGCGAGACTCATTATAGCGGTCTTAACTTGTTAATTAGTCTTATGATATATTTCAATTTAACAATAAAAATTTTAAAAGGTAAGATGAAATTCAAACAAACTACTCTTAGCAATTAGTAATAGATTTTCTATATTCTTAACTGCATGAATGGCTTTTCTAATATCTTGTTAGCTAATTTTCTTTTCCTCTGGTTTTTCAGCTAATAAAACATTCTTAGGTGTTTCAATATAGTCCTCTTTTCACTTCCTTCATCTTCATTGCTCTCATTTGATAAATATTGCACTGGGAGGTTACTATTTAGGTCAGAAATGTTTCCACGGGTTTCCATTAAAAAGTATACTGCGAGATATCGATTAAATTAAGATATTTTAGTTTAATATTAAGTAAATTGTAATACTTTAAATCAGAATTCTAAAATTGGAAAGTTTATAAGTAATTATACCTCTTTGTTAATATTAAGTGTTTCTACTTATCAATTTGTACTTTATCACATTGAGATAAAAGCTTAATGATATTTTATAATTCATAAAACAAAAATGCCAACTTCTAGAAAGGAGGATACAAGAAGCCATTTAATCCAAATCATTAATAAGAAGGTGGTTTTGTCCAGTAAGCAGATTCAAATGAGGGTTTCAAGAGACACTAGTAGCAACATTAGTACACTTAATCAACCACAACTGGAGTCATTGACTAATCTCAACCATTGACTAGACAGTAAGTTGATAGAACTCAAGTTAAGCCCTAATCAAATCATGGTTCCTTGGAATTTGAAGCCTAAGCTAGAGTACTAAATACTCAACCTGACCAAGAAGAAGAGGAAGATAATGAGTTCGAGGTTGTGAAAGATAAGATTAAGAAAGAAAAGCATGCTGGTTAGTAACACTATCATAAATCAGGCTATAACCCAAACAAGCTGCAATAGTAAAAGCAAGCTCAACCTTAAGGAGTTAAATAGAACAAGATAAGCAGGCAGCTCAGCCAAAGTAGACTCTTAAAGAACAACAAACTCAAATTTAAAAGTAGACAATTGATATCCTACCAGGAGACGAAGATTATGCTTACTTTGAATTTGGAGGCAAAACTAAGCCAAAGAAGGAAGTTGAATAACATTAGGTTACTGCTCAAGAGGAAGTTAAGATTAATCCCCCCACAGCTTTTTTCAGTATATTTTTGATTCTTATAACATTAATGAGATTAACGGTATTTATTTAAAATTGATAGTTAGTAAGCTTAAGTTGAGGCAAAGATCACAATGCAAGAAATGAAACAAGTCCAAAAAGAAAAGAAAGTCTAAGAAAAACCTTAATAACAACAAAAATAAGCTCATGTAGAGGACACCAAGAAAGCCCCTGTGCATAAGCAACAACCTAAAACTGAAATTGAAGCTGAAGAAGCTCCTCAGCAACGATAAAAGCCTAAGAAAAAGCAAGTTCCATAACGGCAGCAATAACAGGCTAAGGTTGACTTTGAATTTGAATTGCCTAAGGATCAAGCTAAGCAGAAAGCTCAAACTTAAGCCCCAACCGCATAGAATTCTCTATCTTTGGATTAGATTATGCAACAACAAGAGACAGATTTTATTCATATTTTCATAATGTGTTTTTGATTATCCTTCCAAATGGTCTACAAGTGATTTTATTTATAAGATGCTAAATCAAAGCAGAAGAAGGCAACAAAGAAAACCGTAAACAAAGACGAAATAAACTTCGATTACATCAAGCCCACTTAGGATGAGATATTAAAATAAAATAATATATTTTTAAGGAAATTAGAAAGATTTATTTTAAAATTATCAAAATATTCAAGAACTTGCTAAAACAAAACAACAAGTCAAAGCCAGCAACTTCAAGCACTATCTACTCCAACCTTGAAGACATTATGAAGGAACAAATGAGAAGATGAGAAGCATTTCTCTCAAATTAAAACCAGTGATTTAATTAACAATTTATTTCAAATTATACTCCACTCACTATATTTATGCATCTTATGAGATTATATATTGTTGTATGGCTGTTGAGGGAGTTAAAATGGGTTTTGCTCGAAGTTAACTGGCTTCACATAGTTACTGGAGATAATGGTGTTGTATGGCTGCTCCTTCATTCACTTAATTGTAGATACTATATAATATATGATATATTTATATTAATGTTAATTTCAATCCAGAGTGCAGCTGGTGTTCTCTAAACCTCAATGTAGAACTTTAGCAGGAATTCTGAGGAAAGTTGGATTCTCTAAAGTCAAAAAATACTATTGATAAAATAGTAATAAAAGGTATTTATTTTCACAAAGAATCAATTAAATATATTATTTAGTTAGAATAAACTATCTAAATCTTGTATTTAGATTTTAATTTATTTACTCAATTTATTAGCTATTATGGAATAGTATGATTGTTAATATTTAATATAATTAATGTTAAACTGCCTTAGATATATTGTAATAAGTATCAATATGAAATCATATAAAGCTTAATGCTATTTGGCAATGTTTTAGTATGTAATGCTTACCTTTGGTTGTTGTTGCTCCATATTTGATAATGATAATACTATTATAAAAAATATAAACTATTTGACAAATTTAATAAATATAAGCTTATTATTGAACAATATTAATTGATTTGTAATTAATGATTATATTTTAAAGTGAGCCATCAATTATCAATTTTCCTAAGCATAATAAAACAGTTATAAACTAAAATCAAATAAATAAAATTATTAAAATGAATGTAAACTAATAAATAAATATACATGAATAGGAAAACTTTTTCATTAAACTAGAAATAATACTTATAAACACACTTATCCTCGAGTCAAATTAATGCATTCTTTGCAAATATTTAAAAATATAGCATAATCTACAATAAAATAGTGAAAAACAAACAAATTCAGACCTTAATTTGAGAATATTAAATGATGATAATTTATATTCGACTGGTTAAAACGATGAAATTGTGTTGAATTTTATAGTAAATTTAAAGAATTACATTTAATAATGCAATCCTGACAATCAGAACTAAGATTCAGATTCAATTTAATGTAATTCTTTTTTTGTGTAAATATATTTATGTTATAAAATATAATTTATGATAGATTTTTTTATGGATTAATAAAGTGCAAAGCTATTGATTGGATTGAATGTTCTTTCATACATAATTAAAGTAGTTTACTTTTCGTATGTCATGTATCTTAATATTAATTATTTTTATTGAATTCTATTTTGAAATGAACTTAATATGTTTCTAATTAAAAATGAGCATGTTCTTTGAGGCAAAATAACTGAACTAATACAAATCAATAGCTGGATATAACTAAAATACTAATGATAGCATGTAAACTTAAATAAATCTCGGTGAGACTTCTGTAATTTAGTTGTATAACATTAAAAAATAGCAGAAACATCCTGAGAAATCGCAAAGATTTAACAATGAATAGCTATCTCAAGTATACGAAAAGAAATTGATTAAGATATATGTATTGATGATTTATATTGTCATTTTTATATTTAATTCCTTTTTTATGTCGTCAATAAAAAATTGAAGAAGCTGAGAATGCGTCAAAGCATAAAAGAGAGCTCCCTAAAAATATTAATTAAGAAGAAGTATCTCCTTAAAACACTATAAAACTCCCACCAATAATAAAGTAAATATAATAAGATAGCGATTAAAACATTGATTAGAGACCTACTAAAAAGTCACAAGTAAGAAAGAAATAAGGAGGTAGAAAAAACATAAATTAGAACAAAAAAATTGTTATTACAAATCCTTAGATTGAAAATTTATCTTAAAATAATTCATCAAATCAAGATTAAGATCATGTGAAAAGTGGAGACTTAACTGAAATTGACACTTCCAAATAACAGATTAATTTCAATCCTTAACAGTAAAATTTAGACAAAGATTAAGTGCCAAATAATCAAGATTATATGGATAATATATTTAATGAATTATCAATTTGATTCATATATATTACAACTTATTTTATTCTCATCCTTAAAATTGTTTAAAAAAAATTATGTAATATTTTCATATTAAATTAGCTTTTATTATAATTTTGATTCTTTCTAAGAATAGTATTTTAGAAGGAAGATTAAATGTGGATTTTTAATTCTGAGTGCTTTAATTGCTTATTTAAATAAATACCGATCTGAAGGGCTGTTCAAATAAATATAAAATCTAATAAGCTTGTTGTTTATTTAAATAAAAAATCAAAATTTAAATTTAGAGGCAAAAGTCTCAAACAAAATCATAAATAAACAGAAAATGAATCACCAAAATAAACCAATGCTTTACAACTATCAAAATCCACAGATCACATTTTAGTAAAATCCTTTGTAAGATTTAATTATATATAATTACCAAAAAAAAGCAATTAATTGCTTGTAAGGTATTCTTAAACTATAACATAAGTATAAATATTGGAAAATGTGAAAATCTACATAAAAAATGCTTTATTATAATAATCAGATCATTGAAAATTCTTCTTAAATCTAAATGATATTATATTAGTTTTATTAAGATCTGACATGCTATGCAAACAGAGCACACTAGTACTACTAGAATTATGATAACTCGATTGTTTAAAACGTTGCACTTCAAAAATGTATCAGTTTTACCCACCTAGCGGCCTCCCAGATCTCCAAACTTAAACCGCCAACTCACAACAACGTTTGCAATTACCCACAAATATGCCTTCCTAAATGTAAATGAACCCAGCAATTCGTGCTAATTAGCTCGCCTAATTCCAAGCTAAAACTGTCAAGGTAGATAAAGCTAAGTATAAAACTGAGATGTGCAAAAATTTGGTGGAATATGGTCAGTGTCACTATGGATAAAAGTGCCAATTTGCACATGGTAATTATGAGATGATTAACAAGGAGCCTCAAATGAAAAGTACAAATCCAAGGGATGCAAATCATTCAATTAAAGAGGTTTCTGCATGTATGGCAAGAGATGCTTATTCAGACACGAAGACAGACAAAACGAAGAGATTACGGAGTTTCATTTCGTGCACAAACTTCAAATCTTAGAATGAAAATTCAAGAATCTTGAAGGCTAAAATGAGAAATTTGTTCATCAATTTTGTAATGAAAGTGATAGTCAAACTGATTCAATGAGATTCCTTAAAATTAATCGCTCAAGATTATCAGTCTTCTCTATTTTGTTTGAGGATAAAGAAGATAGAGATTACGTGAAGGAAGAGGATTTACACAGCCAATATACTCAGAGTACTCATAATAAAAGTCTTTTCGGAGTTACAAGATCCACATCTGCAAAGAGCTACTCAAGTATTGATTCAGACAGATCTGATAGCTTTACTAGAAACAAATCACAGAGTTTGCTTCTTCTAAGTACTGATAAGAGTGAAAATCTTACCAATTCATTCATAGAGGCAGAGAGACAAGCTAAATCTAGCGCAAATAGCTGTAATATCAATAAATTCATCCAAAATAGCCTATTGAAAGAAAGGGCAGAGTTCATTTTCCAGTGATTGAAATAATGAAATACCATTTTTCAATTAAGGCAGTATTATGCTTTTCAAACAATGATGTCTTTCTTCTCAAAGTAATAAGAGTTAGGAAATTTTGCAGTTTTGTATTATATCAGTAACGTATTTACTTGATTATAGAAATCTACCAAGTAACTTGGCTATAATTAAAGAATTTATTAGGAGTAATTAATATGTTAAAGTTCATTCTAATTCCATAAAAACGGGACTTACGTGTGTACTCTTTTGAAGATAGGTATATTATTAAATATATTAGAAATAAATCTGATTTATAATGTCAAAATGCATTTTGCAACTTCTAAGTTTATAATTTCTCATTTTTTCAGTACCATTGGTCGTCTTACTTTGGTCCCTTATATTCTGGAACGAATTGAGAAGTTTATCTGAGAGTGTCTCCTTTTTCTTAAGTGATTCTGTTCTAGCTGTCCTGTGCTCTTCTTCTGGCTTCTGCGTATGTCATACCAAAAACGTTGTCAGCTTGAACTCTTCTATTCACACAACTATAGCCTGGGATGGGATCTCCGTTCTTAGGGGCTTGGTTTCTTGGATCTTCTACACCGTAGAAAACCTTAAGAGAACTTCCTCTGATTAATTTGGCTAAGCTTATGATATGGTTTTATCGTTAGTTACACCGAAGAAGGTTGACTTGTTCTTTTCGAAATATTAATTTTGCACAACATCATCGGCCTCTTTTGTACTCACTTCGAAAAATTTGTATACAGTTTCGGGAGGAATAGGCTGTTACAAGGAATGTTAAAAATCAATAAGAAAGAAAGAATATAATTTCGCAATGAAAAATAGAAAAGTAACTATAACTTTACCTTTTTGTATGAGTCTTGTTATCGTTGGACACCAACAATTTAAGCAGTGGTCTCTAGGTTGAGAAATTATTGTGGTGCAAAAATGTTGTAAATTTGTAAAAATGATGGCATTTTCAAACAATTTTCTAAGGTGACGTGGTTTTGTCCCTGATCATGTTTCTTTATGTTTTTCTATGAATCAATTGATGGTATGCAAATTTTGCATACTTGCGGGCTCACCGAACAAATAGGATACGCCGACCAGTAACATTATAAATATATTGTGTGACAAAAGTATAATTATTTGTAAAAGTGATGGCATATTTCAAAAAATTTTCTAAGATGACGTTGTTTTGTCTCTGAGCATGTTTCTTTATGTTTTACTTTGATTAATATAGTTGCAAGAGTAGCATACTAGCGAGTTTCCCATTATTCTAATTATGAAAAGCATACTTGTGGGCTCACCTAACTAATGAGACACGCCGAACAGCGACATCAAAAATACATTGTCTGACAAAAGCATTATAATTTGTAAAAGTGATGTCACTTTACAAACAATTTTCTAAAATGACGTGGTTTAGTATCAGAGCCTTTTTTTTATTCCTTTGATCAAATTATGGCGTGCAAGAGTATGATTTAAGGAAATTGTGGAGCGAGCGGAGGTGCACCTTACATACCTTCAATTGATTAATTGTAGCAACTTAAATTGTAACCTCTTAATTATCCATATAATCCATACAACAATAGAAGGTAATTATGAATCTAATAATAGTTTATTTTTTAATTAAATCTAAATAACATCAAATAGGGAATAATCATCCAAAAACTATAATTTTTTTAATTTATTTCTAAATTAAATGTTAACTTTTGGAGGATAGTAAATAGACTAAAATAAAAAAATATAGCCTGACTTGTAGCATCAGTTGTAATAGATAGATATGGATTTAATTAAGGGTTTGACTGAGCACTAAGTATAATACGTGGCAAGCACATTGTTCCCTACTTTAAGAGAAGCAATTATACAATTCATGATTGAAGCTTAAAGATCAGGGCATTACTAAGATTTCCTTAAAATATAGGGACTTCAAAACAATACTTAGCAAACTAATTATAAGGATCCATTTAAAGGATATGCCTACAAAGCGAATGGGGTCGTTTAAAATGGGGTTGAAAGTGCACCAAACTTCCCTTCTCAAGATTAAGATGCAAAGAAAAGTGTCTTTGGTAATCAAAGACTTAGATCTGGTTCAGTTCCACTAGACTAAAATTTAGGATTTCAAAATAGTTTCAATCCAATTCAAAAATTTTAAGAGCTTATGATTGATGTTTAAAAATAAATCTAAGTCCTAGGGCCTGAAACCTTTATCACCTAATATTAATCACCTATCAAACCTAACGATGCTTATTTTTAAAATAACTGAAGATCAGTATTTTCAAAGCCTTATTCAACAATCCTTGAGACGGAAGAGTTTATTCCACCAGTACACCAGAAAACTTAAGAATAAACTTAGCGCATTATAGAAAGCCTGAGATCTTCATTTTTGAATAAGAATCTTTCCCAGTTTGAACTTAAGATTATCGCCGATGCTATGTACTTAAGAAGGTTTGAGATAAATGATCTAATCATTAGATATGGAGACTTAGATCATGAGTACTTTATATTAGATAAAGGTCATGTTGAAGTTATAGTATACTAAGAAGGCACAGATCCCAAAGATCCAGATTTAAGAAAGAGAATTGTCTTTTCAAAATTCTTGCCTCCAGGTACTTGCTTTGGAGAAATAGCCCTACTTTATAATGAAAAGCGAACAGCTTCAATCATATCTGCAATTCCTTGCGAAGTGTGGGCTCTTGAGGGTAGAGTGTTTAAAAATATCATTATAAAATCTACTATAAAACGAAGGAACATTGAATTGTCTTTCCTGGATAAAGTGGATATGTTTAAAAATCTTGAAAGATATGAGAAATTAAAGTTAATTGACGGCCTTGAACCAAGAAAATATCTTATGGGAAATTTTATCTTTAAGGAAGGTGAGAAAGGTGATTACTTTTATATTATCGAGGTTGGAGAAGTAGAATGTTTGAAGGATCCTCTATCTAGAAGCTAGAGTACTGCTGCTCTCAGAATTGGAGCTGTTTAAACTTCAACTTCAGAGTTTATTGTTGTTAGTGAACTTAAGTATGGTGATCATTTCGGAGAATTTGCTCTACTTAATGACACCAAAAGATTCCTTTCAATTCGAGTAAAATCACTTGAATGCAAAATTTTGTGCTTAAATGCTGATTCTTTCAGGAGAATATTAGGAGACATAAACAAGTAAATTTCATTAAACTTTTATGAGTCATTATAATTAATATGTTTGAATTTACTTGAGAAGAAACTATGATGGTGAATTTGTCATTATTTATAATTTTATATGAATTCGATAACAGGTTTGCCAATAGTATGGAATTAAGTTGGACCAGCAACAGAGGCGGTTCTTTGAACATTGTCTTGGAAGAAACTGAGTAACAATACTAAGATAATCTTTTAAATGATGCCCTCATCACTGACGATAACTAGAAGCAAAACTCACTAAGATAAAATAACAATTCTGCAATAGATCAGTAAACAGCTAGCCCAAAAAATGAAACTATATTAGACATTCACAATAATAACTCTGATTGAAAAAATTCTTATGTGCTGCATTAATAATAGCACACTTTACTATGGATTCCAATTACTTATTAAGATAGAATACCTCTAAGGACTATCAAATTTCATAATTTTATAATTAGTATTTTTAAAAATTTCCTCACTAAAAGTATTTATTTAAAATTATTTCAAAGAGTAAAATTTTTAGGATAAATTATGAAGCTAAAATATTTCAATTTATTATCTAGATCTAAATTAATTATATAAAAATCTAAGGACACTTGGTAAATTGAAAATTATTAAACTAAAATTTACATATTGAAATAAGCCGATATTTAATTACTTCAAATCTTATTTTCTATTAAACTACTACTCCATGTGATTATTCTCAGATACTAATAAGAAAAAAAAACTGTAATTTGTAATAATTTAAACATTTAACAAATAAGTCAATCAAAGCTTGATCTATTTTCTTTATGATCTTCTTCCTCTTCGAAACTTAGGTTTTATTTGAATTTTTGACTATCACTTGAAGGAGAGTCTTTAAAATCATAATCTCTATCAATTATTGCTAAAAAATATACTAATACTCTTTTTTTAAAAATAAAATTAGAAAACCTTAATATCTTACGCTAATTTTTTCTTTTTCTATTATTTATACGATCACCTATGGTAAGAACTCTCTATTATAAAATGACGATTATGCATTTATAATAATATATCTTCTTCCCCATCACAATTAATAACTTGCTGCTGCCTTGGAAATACAAAAGTTGTTGGGTATTAATAGACATAATTATTGCCCTTTGCATTAATGACAAAGCCTGTATTATCTCCGAATTAGCGACCATCCTCCTCTTTTCTTAAAAGTTAAAGTTTTCTTTGTTTTTATACCATCCTATAGTTTTATCTCTTAAATTGCAAACATGCGATTAGCGTTGCCAATAAAACCATTAATATAGTAATTTATATTATAATTTTAAAAGATATCGTTATAATTGGTAAAATGCGGGCTATACTTGCATTATAATTGCTTAATTTTATTTAAATAACCACCAAGAAAAATGTGGCAACAAACACAATGACAAAAATAGCCCAAGCTGGGAAAGATGCTTGACTGCATAAACTTGTATCGAAGGTGCAGTACTTCCCATAATTAGAGCAGCAATTTGATATACATTCATTGTTATTCTCACATATTTGAGCATTGATATTCGATATATTTATTAAGAAAATTGAAAATGTGATTGTTATTTTGTGATTAAGTATTTCTTAAGAATTCTGATTTGCAAAGAGTCTCATTTTAATATATTATTATTAATTTGGCTTTAATTATAATTCTAATAACATCATTGCCAGCATTATTATAAATTGTGGAAATAAAAATGAATAAGGAATAACCTTAGGCTAGTCGCGTTTTAAATGAGAAATGGACTAGAAAATAATATGAAACACACAAGAGAAGTCTTTCGAACACAAGGCCTGTGCTGAAGTTATTGGAACCAGAGAGCTTAAAGACACATCCTAAGGGAAATCTTAAAAGAGAATAACTAAAAATAATCAGAGATATTTAATGTATTTTTATCTTCAAATTTATTTTTAGAAAAACAGTTCTTTTTATATAAATTTTATTAGAGATATAGAGATTGATCATGAAAATCAAAATTTAATTTGACGCATAGCTGAGTATAAACAGAAAAATGGCACTTAAATTTTTCAACCTAATAAGACATTGTTCCTTCCAGGAATATAGGCACCCACAAACCATTCCATCTCTTATATCATAATTAATACTTAATTAAGCATGAAAAACATTGATGATTAATATTCTATTAAAATTTAAAATATCGGTGCGAGTGACTACACCTATGCCCCAAAAAGTCTTAATTGGACAAAGAGAAAATTTGAATATCAGCGCATTGATTAAGAAAATAAAGAAATACTTGAAAGAATGAAAATTTAGAGTTCTCAATATAATGTAAAGAAGCTTAAAGTTTAGTTTAATTAAGCCTTAAATTATAAGAGAAACATCACTCATCATAATATAAGCAGCAAAAACAATAGAATTCAAAACTCATCTGTAAGAAATACCTTTATATCATAAATTGTATTTCATGTATTGATGATTTGATATATAGAGAAATAGTTAATGTGAATTATCTACAGATTAGCCTGAAAGCAGTTTCGTAGTAAAGAAACAATATGCATTGAAACCAAATAATTACTTAAAAACTCTTGAATAGTATGACTATATAGATCATACGATCTCAAAAGAATTGTCAAATAATTAATAAAGCTCGATGATTGAAGAAGAAATAAAAAGTTTGCTGACGCCAAGTGATAACAATAATAGAATAAAATAAAAAACTTCACCAATTATTTAAAAACCAGGTTAAATTAAAGTGGTATATAAATTGATTGTATTATTTTCAAATTATTTTATATTATCACTATTTTTCAATCTATCAAAGCATCAATTAAGTCGTTAATTCAAAGATAATTGTTTGCTGTTTAGTAAGCCTTGAAGATTATATTAAATAGGGAATATCCAAATTTCTACGTTTTACCTTATTATGACGTGAAAGATAATGATCAAAGCTGCATAAATTCTTTAGGATTCCATTTGCCAATAAAACAAATATCAAAAACAGCTATTCTTCGAGTGAGTCACTCATTTTATTATCAAGGAAAAATGAACACGAAAAACTTAAATTATTTTTGCCTGTTCCAATTTATCCCCAAAATAAAGTAGTTAAACCAATTAGGTATCAAAACTTTTAGAGTAAAACCTATTCATTAAATTTAAGTTAACAAGCTTTAATTGAAGAGGATGAAACTGAAGATTATGGAAATATAGTGTCTCTTTAAAATAAAAACAATTTTTTAGAGCCTCAATCAAATAATGACAATGATTTGATGAACTTAAACTTATCCGCTTTTAATTTCAACAATTAAAGTGCTAATAAGTAGAAAAGTAAGAATTTCAAAGAATATAACTTGTATGTAGTAAAATAATTAAGTTTGATACCTTTTAAAATTGGTTATCATGAATTCATAATTTCTGAGCGTTAAGTCATATATCAATCTAAACTGATAAAAATTGGAAATTAAGATCATGAATAAATTGAAGGTTTTGTTGAAATCTCATCACATTAAAAGTAAGTTTACTTATTGATTGAAATATAATATTTTTTATAGTAAGGTATTTCTTGTAATAAAGCTAAAAAGCGAGAATAACCAATCAATACGAAATTCAATGGTTGATATTTAAAAACTACAAAATTAAAAATAGAGATATCTTAAGGAAGTTATTTCAAAGAAGCAGATGCAATGAATGCTGTTGGAAAGTGGAGCTTCATTTGAGCCATTAATTTAAGAGAGAATTCAAATTGTTAGCGATAAGAGAGGGGGTTATAAGATTAATTTAATTGTTTGATTTTGTTTTATTATCATTACAAGAGATCCATATAAACAAATTTTAAAAAGAAATTGACTTTAAGAAATAATTATAATAAATCACTCTAATTAGATTTTAAGTTATTCTATATACTTAGGCTTTCCTAATCTGCAAATCTCACAATCTTTAACATCATGATTAACTCATTCAATATCTTCTAAGTACCGCTCTTCAACAATTTTCTTGATAATCCCTAATTCTTTAATTTCCTGATTCATTTATTTTATGAACTCTAGTATTATTGCAATATAAGCACATGCTCTGCATATATTCGTAGTTTTATTTTCAATATTTTCACTGTCAAGTAATACATTTATTGTGGCTATTCTCCTTTTAACCTGCAGAAAATTAAAACCAAATATATTCCTAATAATTTAACATATAATAAATTGAAGGGTAATTACAAAATAATAGAAATTATATTTTACTATATGAAAAGACAAACAAAATTCAGAAATAATTTTATATCAAATTTCCTTTAACCGTTAACGTGATTATTTAGTCTTAAATCTTACAGCAATTATGATACAAATAAATAAGGAGATATGGATTTTATCACTTATAAATTAAAATTAAAATATCGAAATATTCATTATCAAAGAACTCCTAGGTAAATATTTTAAATTTAGATAATCATAAAATTGTAGATATTAATATATAATCCTATTTTATCCCTCCCAAATTTATTAAAATTGCTAATTATTCAATGATCATATCAGGTTAGTTAAGTGCTAATGAAATCTACGTATAAAACTACAAAATCTTGATAGATTTACTCTTAAGATTATCAGCTAAATGTTTAAATGAAGCAAAGGGTTTCAATATTTCTGGAAAATTCTCATAATACTGAAGTTTTTCCTAATCCAATTTGAATAAAAACACTCTCGGTCTCATCATAATAATAGCAGCAAATATGAATTCTTGGTCTTAGATTAAAGTGAAAATGTCTTTCTTATTAAAGATAATTGAATAGTGAATCAAATATAGTTTAATCAATATAGAGGCATTAGCAGATGTTTGGTCTTGTAGATCTAAGGTCTTTAATAAAATTAAAAAATCTTCGTATTAAATGCCGATATCACAGATTTTATGTTCCCTTAGAAAATTTTAAATTAGCAAGTTATTATTGCTCATCTCATAGATTTACACATTTATTTTTTTAATATGTAAAAAATAAATAAATAATTTTTTATTAAAAAATAATGCTTAAAAAATAAAGGAGTATATAATTCATTATCAAAGATAAAGAAGAAAATTAGGACTAAAATTTTGAATAATTTAAACAGTATTGAAATTATTAATTGTTCTAAGAAACTTTATAAAATTTAATATTTTAAGTCTGAAGGTGTTCATAATTATGAGTTTTCATTAATTCTTCTATAACTTTTATATAATTATCAACAGCTTTAATTCTTCGATCTATGATATTTTATGTTTCAGGATTTAAAGTAATTATAGTTTTTAATTATTTTTTCTCTATAAAACCTTCTGCTTCATCAAATAGTAAATCAAATTCTTTCTATAAATCTGTCATATTTTACTCTGACTTTAAAATGCTTTAAGAGCGATAGTCAAGAATAGTCTTCATATTTTAATTGTGTTATGTGATTATTTTGTTATATTCCTCTTAATACTAAGTGATTTCAGTTTAATTCAATTTAAAACCCCAAACATTATTTTATTTATATTATGTGTCTATTCAATTTACTTAATAAATAAGAGGATTAAATATTCAGAGTTTTAGTAGATCACACCCTGTTTTTGCTTGAGTATATTGATAATTTTTCGAATGAAATGCTCTTAAATTTTATGGTTTTTCTCTTCGTTTTTAATTCTAAGAAAATCAAAGTTAAGACCTTTCTAAACTTAAACTATACTTTAATTAATAAATAACCCATGCTCATTTAATATGAGTATTCATGATCCTCATTAATTATAGCCCTTTATTCTTTTTATTTTTTTAACCGATTAAAGCTTATTGTATCGATTAAAAATTTCTAAAGCAAGCTTTTTTTTTAATTAAATCATAATTTTTTAATTTAAAGTTAGTTGAATTATATAGGCGTATCAATTTACTTCCATAGAAAAAAACTTAGATAAATCGTCGTCATCAAGATAAATGCATGAATAAATATCAAATTGTTGTAATGATAAATCAAATCAGTTGTTGTAAAAATTTTGCGAATACAGTTTAATTCTAATTTTATTAACCTAATTTAGAGTAATATTTTAATTTCAGAAATATTTTTTCGTAGAAGAGATTAGTTTAGTTTAATTATTTATTAACTCTAGAGTATTTTGATATATTTCTTTAAATTATTTAAATCAAATAATTCTAAGCTAATAAAAAGCTTATATCCAGATGGAACTTAAAAGATATGATATAACTAAAATATATTACAAATAAAATAAGAAACAAAAACCTAAAGTTAAATTCTAATTTATATTCATTAATATTGTACCATTCTCTTATTATTTATGTCCTTCAAATAAACCCCAAAATCCCCTTGATATATCCGAAATTATACTTATATTTAATTACAATTTTTATAAGATTTTGCGTTATAATTCTGCTGCCTAGATTTACTTATCTATAGGCTATTGAAGCTCTTCCATTTATTATCTCATAATTATTTAGCTTTGTATTATCTGCTCATTTAGATTTAAATTCTATTCATATTCCTTGTAAATTTCTTTGAATTCTTATTTCAAGTTAAATTTGCCTTTTAGTACATTTAATTATTGGTTATTTAGACAATTCATTTGTTGAGTTATGGGTAAGGGTATGGAGTCACAAGATATGAAATATGACGTTTTAAATCTTCATTAGAATTGCTATAGGTAAACATTTTTGAATCAGAGTTTAGTTTTTAAATTACTTACTAATTCAATTATAAATTTAAATTCATAAAGACTCAATTAAATTAATCAATTAAATTATCATTATAACATATCATCATCAATGTCTACTTCAATTGATTTAACCTGTAGTTATGAAAAATCAAACTCCCCTAGATTTTATTTATCTTGATTATTGACATTATGAAGTTAAGTTACCATGTTGCCTGGTATAACAGCGACTTGTCTGAATATTTTACGATTAAGTCTTTCATTCATCCCTTATTTTGGAGTATAGACATTAATGTTAGTGTTCGATTATTAATCAAAAGCAATTTCAATTTTTAGGAGATCGAAAGTTTTAATATAGAAATGAATAATATAACTAGAAATATTAGATTAATAAAATACACCATATCTCTCCTTTAATTTTTGATAATTTATTAGAAAGAGCAGGACTTGCATTCAAGTTGAAATTTGATTATTTCTTTGAATTCTTGCGTTTTTGTAGTTTCTTTTACTTCCTGATTTACTCGATCTTTCACGCTTAAATTTCTTTATGTTATCTAAGGAACTCTTTCCATTAAATAATTTAAAGCCAATATAAATAATATGACTCTTTCTTCAAGGGATCATTATCTAGTTGTTTTATTTTATATTATTTTCTAATTTAGTCCTCTAAAATCAATCCATCTTCATCGGAAAAGTCTTATTGATCCAAGCAAAACTTCTTTACAAGTAATTCATCTTTAAATTGTCTTCCCTAATATTCAAAGTATCCGTTTTCAAAATATAAATTGTAAAATATACAAGAAAGTAAATGAAAATATTATTTTATAAATGAAAAAATTATAATCATTTAAACTTGTTTTTGAGGTTTGATAAGATTTTTTTACTTGTAAATCAATCTACTGATCATCTTAATTTAATTCTCTCTTCTCAGCCATTTTAAACTCTTTCTCAATTTCATAGATAAAAGCTTTCTATCTCAAGATACTTTGCGATTTTATCTATATATCTGAGTTTTACTTGTCTTCATTTATTAAAAAATATGCTCTTTATTTAGAATTTGGTTTTTATATACATTATAAGCTAATATATAATTAATTAGATTGAAGAAGTTATTTCGAATAACATTCTTTATATTAGAATGCTTTAAATGCTAGTTCTTACTTTCTTTGCCTATTAATTAAACTCTCCCATCATATAAAGTTAATAGGGTGTAAGAATTTATTCCTATATATAGAGGTGTATCATATTCATAAATTTATCACCCAAACTTTCAATTAGTTCCATATCACTATCAAATATAAAATTGCCTTAAAATACAGATATTTTACTAGGTTTAGTAAGATTTCTATTAATTAATTCTATTTCACTCTCTGACTAAGAATTTAATGGGAGGGGGGAAATTTTCTGCTCTTAACATGAAAAGTTATTTTTTTGCCATAAAATTTTAAAAGAACCCTATTAATCACAACTTAAGTTTATCTCCCTATTTCAGACAAATTTTTAATATTCAATATTAAAGGTTAACATTATTGCATGTAGCATTAAATATTAGAAACTATATAAATTAAATGTCACATTCAATAATTAATTTGATTCTAATGAAAAATTCGAATATTTGCCAAAATATAAGAGTTTATAGATTTTTCTATTATTTCATAGATTATGGTAAAGATTTTACAAATTATTGAAGATTACAATTTTATTATGTTTGGGGCAGGAAACTCCCTCCCATAAATTTTCATATTTTTAACTAACATCTGTATTTTAGAGATATTGCTTTTTGAGATTATCTAATTTTTATTAATCCTTTTATATTAGTTATTATCATTTCTAAATTAAATTATCTAATAACAAGAAAATAAATAAAAAAGATTTCGATTGATTAATTTTTTATAATAAACATTTTTTTCTAGCAATAGCAGCTTTTATCCGAATTCACTATCAAATTAAAAATCTGTATGGTTATCTTAACTTTAACTATTTTTTAGGCTATCAGATTCATTCAAAACCCCAAAACCCCTTAATGAGGTTTATAAGTGCTTTGATTTGTAGGGGATTCGTTAGGTGTTGGGGTTATTAATTAAATGCGAGACTAAAATAGCAAGCTTTTGGGGTCAATTTATGATGAGTATATAGATTTAGTGTTTAAACTGGATTATGGATGTGATATTTATATTGAATAAGTCAAACCAGTACTGAACTATAAGTTTATAGCACTGCTCTTAAAGCGAAGTCCATCAACTGTTAGCTCTCACTGCTTAAAAGCTGTGTAATTAAAGCATTCTTAGCCTAAGAGGAATTCAAAGTTTTTATAGAAGCATATTAACTTTCTTATCAATGAAAAAACTTTGAAGTATTTGGCTCATTTCTCTCTCGACCAACGAGCTACTATGTTTAACCGCCAATTCCCTGAGTTGAAGATCTCTGCATAGTCTGTTGCTAACATTTATAAACGAAACGGTATCACTTACAAAGGTGTGAATCGTATCAAGAGAGTATTTGATTTCACCCTGCCATTTTACAACAATATTCTAAATTATATTTATAATTAAATGCAAAGAGCTTAATAGAATAATATTAAGTTTATACATGCTGACGAGGCTGTGTTTACCTTCAACACTGTCATCTAGAAGTCTTGGTATAAGAGGCATAGTGATTTAGAAATGTATGACTAAAAGGTCAAGGTAAAAACAATGGCAATTCTTGGAGGTATTAGCGAGGATGCTGGTTTGGAAACTTATGTTATTCATCCTCGCTCAATTAAGACAGAACAGTATATTAAGTTCTTAGAACACCTGAGAGAGAAGCACCCTGAATAAGATATTATACTGTTAGTTGATAATCTTTCTGTTCATAAGACTAAAGAAACAAGGAAGAGTTATGAACATCTTAGAATAACGCCAGTATTCAACGTACCTTACAGTCCATAGTTTAATGGAATTGAGTTTTACTGGGGTATATTTAAAGGTAATTACAAGAAACTGCTGCTATACCACTTGATGCAAGACCTACTATCGATACAGTAGACTTTATTAAAAGCTCAGCGAAAAGAGTAGATAATTAATTGGCTTAAAAGTGTGCTAAAGAAGGGAGAGTGAGTGTATATACATAAGTTTTGTAGTTAAGTTAATGAATACATTAGTCACATTTAAAATTCCTTAGAGGGAGCATGCTTCTCTTTCTTTTCTTCCTCTTAAGGCTTGCTTGGGCCTAGGTTTCTTTTCTTTTCTTGCTGCCAGCTCCAGCATCTATGTTCATAGAATTTGGAGGCTAAATATTTGAATAAAGTCTCTTGCTAACTTCGTACTTTGTCTACGACTTTCGCTCTCTGTGAAGCTTGTTGTATTTACGATATTTTTTGAATAAAGTGAATTGTAATTAATAATTGATTAATAATATACAAAAATGAAAATGCAACTGCTGTGTGATCTACTGTTCATTCAATAAAAAAGTAAGTTACAAAAAAGATATCTAAGTTTTTATTTTTATAGGGGTCCTTCCTAAGTTAAATGGCAGTGGTAGAAGACGCAGACTTCGCAAAGTAACAAGAGAGGAGACAAGAAAGGCAAGAAGATTAACTAGGATGACATCAGTGACAGCGGTCATGATAATGAAACGTTTTTTTTAAGATATAAATTTTTCATTTCTACTATTACTTTTGTTATTATTATTAATCAATTATTAATTACAATTCACTTTATTCAAAAAATATCGTAATTCCTTCATCAAGAAGATGCCAGTACCAGATTTTTCGAGAGAGTTAAGCTGCAAATCTTACTTGAAATATAAGGGTGCTTCTGCAGTTCTGACAGCCAGCTCTCACTTATCTTGATCCTTTGTTTGTCCTGAAGAGATACTGTACCTTTTCATATGAGATTCTTGAATAATTTCTTTCAAGTAATCACCTTTAATTGTTGCAAGTATGCCATAGAAATAGTTTCTTCCAGGTAGTTTATTTGACAACTGCATCTTAGTAGGCAGGTACTGCGAAACCTCTGGGTCGTTCATAGCATCATCATATAAGTTAGTCATTGAGATTTCAGGATAGTTTGGAATCTCTGCAAACTTTACATCTTAAGTTTTCAATGCTTCTTTCTCTTCGCAGAGTATCGCTCTTAGTCATGAAATTTTAGTACCTTCCATCGTTGGCAGGAACAAACCAACTACAAAATCAAGATGAGTTATTATGAGTTCATTACCTTGCTGCACCAGGTAGCTATGCAAATCCTCCTTGCTTCTAAATCTTTGAATTAATTCTTGTGCTTGCACTCTTTTAATTGCATCATTCATTGACTCCATCTTGTTTACATATCTAAGAAATGATATTCAAATTTAAGTTTATTGATTTCAATTATTTACCTCTGTAAAACTTACTATTAAATATGGGCATCCTATAGGTGGTCAACCTGTAAGAAGAATATGGAGAAGGTTATAAGTACTGGTTTAAAAATTGAGAGATTGATATCAATTTCAACAGTTATAGTTCGATATTTTTAAATTTAAATTGGCACGTACTTAATTAGGAGCAGCTCCTAAAATGCTAGTACTTAATTATGAGTGTTAATTAAAGCTAGTACTTAATTAGGAGCACCCTACTTTTAATTATAAAATCACATAATACCCCTAAAGCAGTACGTACTTAATTAGGAGCATTAATTAAAGCTAGTACTTAATTAGGAGCACCTCCTAAATTGGTACTTGCTATAATCTATAATTATTGAAAGTTAAAATAGTTACTTTCTCACCCAGATTTAGAGCTTGATTGTCTCTTAGCACTCAAATTTCTTCGCTAAAACTCTAAAAACTTCCTTTGAAACTTGTAGGCTTGCAAAGCTCTCATATAAGCTCTCAGTTATAGAGGCAGTTTTATAATTTCAAATTCAAATTTAAATATGAGCGCTAACATTTTAAGAAAAACAACTGCACTTCCATCAAACTAAAGAGACTTACCTTTGGCGTAAATAAAAAGTGTGATAGCTGTGAGATGAACTCTCATAAGGAACTACAAGAGCTATCACTTGAGAGGTCTCTGTTATTAAAATAGAAATTAATAATAGAAAATAAATTGCAAACAAGTGTGTGAGAGACAGAGAGGAGGAGAAAGGTATTAATGAAATTCCTATACATACTGAAAAAGCTGAAGGCTATTTTTGTGAGCTATGTGAGAGAGATTTTGCTCATAAATCAAGCTGGTACAGACATAAGAAGGAGCATAGAAAGCCAAGCCCACTGTATACTGAAAGCATGATAAAATATATGGAAAGTATGACTGCTTTGAGTGGCATAAGCAATACGCTCATACAAGAGATATGAAGAGCATCTATTAAAAGCTCACAAGAAAGATATAGAAGTTGAGAATCATGAAGTTGAGCTGAAGCTTCTCAACAAAAGAAAGCGAGGGAATATTATAAGGTCGTAGTTCCTGAATAAGCAAGAGAGTTAGAGTACTATAGGAAGGCACAAAAGCAACTGACTTCTGAAATAACAAGAATTATGATCAAGATTCAATACAAGAAAATACCGGTCCTTGCTTAAATTAACCTAGATACTATTCTTTAAAGCTACCTAATATTAGAATACTCATTTGATAAGAAAGTTATCAATGATCATCAATACGCATGCAAGGTGTATCCCTTCAACTATCTCTTTAGAGATGATAAATATTAGATGGAGTTTACAAATGAGTATCAAGTATTCACTCAAGCAAAGTTTAAAGAGTGTTGTTACTTAATCAAGCTAGATGCTGTTCTCTTTGCCAAGGATCAGGTTGCTTTCAGACTTCCACTCTAT
>ARYC01006605.1:0-40377 GCA_000711775.1 Oxytricha trifallax
TAAAACTTATTTATATACACAAAATCTCCCTTCTCTTGCGCATACTTTAGCTTTATCATCGCTGACTCTCTTAGCTGCACTCTTAATAAAATCTACAGTATCTATCTTTAAATCATTCATCAGATGGCAGAGCAGCAACTTCTTATAATGACCTTTCAATAATCCCCAATATAATTCAATTCCATTGAACTAAGGGCTGTAAGGAACATTAAATACAGGTGTTATATTTAGCCTTTCATATTCTTTCCTTGAGTCTTTAGTTTTATGAACGACAAGTTATCAACGAATAGAATAATCTCTTAGTCAGCGTACTTATCTCTTAGTTATTGCAAGAACTTAATAAATTATTCAGTCTTTATAGAACGAGGGTGAATAACATAAGTCTCGAGGCCACTATCTTCACTTATTCCACCAAAATTGCATGAGTTTACACCTTAACTTTTTAGTCATAAACTTCTATATTACTATACCTCTTGTACCAAGACCTTGATATAAATGTATTGAATGTAAATACAGCCTCATCAGCGTGTATGAACTTTATATTATGCTCTTAAGACCTCTCCATTTAATCGAATATATAATTTAAATTAGTCTTCTAAAATGGAACATTAAAGTCAATCACTCTCTTTATGCGATTGACTGTCTTGTTAGATATTCCGTTCTTTTTATATATGTTAGCTATCGATTTAGCAGATATGAAGCTCAGGAAATTGGCGATGAAACATCACAGCCCTCTAGGCTAGAGAGAAATGAGCCCAGTATTTAAGAGTCTTATCATTAATAAGATATTTAATATGATGTTGCTAAAATTTTAAGGGTCTCTTAGGCTTAGAATTAAGATGCTATCTCTTTAAATTCAATGCTAATAGACAGTGAGACCTCACAGTTGCTGGAGATTTATGGAGTAGCCTTGCTATAGACGTATAATTCAGAACAGGCTTGAGTTATTCATTATATTCATCACATTCATATCGCAACTTAAACAATAAATCTATATAGTCACTGTCATAAACTGAACCCAAACCTCGCATATAATCACTTAAAATACTAATATTTAAACATTAAACCCCTACATAAACCCTATTAAAACCCTAATAAAGTATGCACTAATAGTCTACTTTTATCAATCAAAAACTCAATCAAACTACTGAAAGGGTTTTGGGGTTTTGATTCTATAAAGCTTTTTCCTTCCAATTAATAAAATTATCAAAATTTTTATCTAAAAAGAGATACTCTGTGATGAGAAGAAGGCCTATAAATTTAATGAAATAAAGTTTATAGATATACCAATTTTTCCAGATATTTTAGTCATTTATATATACAATAATGCGATGATTGATGGAGATTTGGTAGTTTATCTTCCTACCATGAAACAATTTTTAAAAAAATTTTTATTAAGGATTTTTTACTTTGGTGTTCTATGCCTTTTAGAGAGAGTTATCTAAGAGAGATCATTGAAGAAACTCACAAGAAACGCTACTACATTTCTCCTGACGATAAAATACAAGTCATACTAATAAGCGAGACCTCACTCGCAGATCTTAAGAAGCACCCATTCCTTCAAGTAAGCTTTGATTCGTAACTTTCTAGCGAAACCTGTAACTGGTCCATATGAAAGAGCATGCTAAGGTTCTTAGAGAGTGAAAATCATAGACTATTCATGAAGTGATAATGAGATTTTTTAAAGGTGTTTAAATGCCAGCTGAAATAAACATTAATTCAGGAGCAGGTATTAGATAAGAGGTAATGTCCCCCTGCAGTGGGCGCTAAAAATATTTTTCTATTTATTTTTTAATTTTATAAAAATCATTAAAAGGTCAAAGCAACATTCAATCAAAATTAAATTTAATTTATTCGTGGTATTAAACATTAGTAAATATTAAATAATTTCCTATTAAATTTCCAAAACTATAAAAATTATTTTTTTAAAACATATTTAAATAAATTATTAACTTTGAATATATAAATATGAATAAATTTGATTTAATATTGTTAGAAAAGTAGTTACATTTTAAATATAAACTTATAAATAAAAAAATTAAATTTAACTATTTTTAAATCAATTAAATAATAAATGGGCTTAAGTAGTAACAATATAAAATTTACCTCTTGCGCCCATTTTAAATATAAATTAATATAATTCAAACAAATTCCTTAAAAATAATTATAATAATGCTTAGAAAATGATTTATTATATAATTAGTCATATTTTTAGAATTTAAAATTACCGAATTTGATTCTATTTTGACTATGCATAATATGACTTTGCACTTAATTTTTTACTTGATTATCTTGGTAATTCGATGTTTTTATTCTTACCTCGAAAGAAAATAATTTAAAACTATCTTTATGTATCAATTATAATTTTTTTACTTTTATTTATTTATAATTATGCATAAATCTAAAATATAATATTTTTATCCATTGAAGTATCTCCTTTCAATATAATTGCAAAAAATAGTATCATAATGTTTTTTACTTTGTTTTAAAACTTAATTTCTTTAAATATAAAAAATTGCTATTTCTTTTATAAATTTAATAATAAAATCAAAAATATTTTTACTATCAAATGATTGTACTTTACATAAGTTTTTAATATTCTTAAGCTATCAATAAAAATTAAGTGAAGTACAATCATTTGATAGTAAAAACTTTTTTGATTTTATTATTAAATATATAAAAGAAATAGCAATTTTACAAATTAATTCATACTTAGAGAAGATAGTTTTAAATTACCTTGAGGACAGAAATTTTGATATGAAATTTGATATTTTATGGGGGAGGAGAAGAAGGTCTTGGTAAACTGGAAGGTGGGGTAGGTGGTCTCAGTCGGAACAAAACTGCTTTCTATTTTCCGATGATGAGAAATTGAATATTAAGTAAAATTTATAAATTGTATAATGAAGCAAATATTTTGAAAGAAAGATTCAACTTATGTATTGTATAAATGTAATATATATAGATCATTTATAATTATAAACTTATTGACCTAAACTTAATGAGCTTTATAAAACCCCATTTATATTATTTAAAAGAGAATTGAGATTATAATAATTTTACTAAAATATATGATTTATAAATTTATTCCAAAGCTTTATTCATTAAATAATTATATATTAAATAATAATTTACTGAATCTCTAATCTATTTTATATTTTTTACCTTCTTGCCGTCTCAGTACCTCTTTTTGATTTTCACTTCTATGAATCAATAAATTAAATAAAATTTATTTTCATTCTGTTTAATAACTTGACAGTTTATCTCTTAGACCTTTAACCAAATTCTCTCAGTTTATTAGCTTTTCTTGATTATCCTAGAACTATCGTATACTGTTATTTCATTAAGTGCATAAGATATTCTTCTAACTAATTTAGAAATTCCTCAAATTGCTATTTCAGTTTCTTGAAATTGCTATGAAACAAATTCAATGCTATTTAAAACAAGTTTAAGACATAAAACAGCAATAAAAAACAGATAAATCGATGGGCATGAATTAGAATTCTAAATTAAAACTTAAGGGTTCGATTCCTATGAGTGATCTAATTTTTTTAAACAAGTATTCAAATATACAGAATAATACGACATTAATTATCATTGTAATGTTTATATAAGAATTACATATCTTCTTATCTTTTTAATATAATTCTTTTATTTAATAAAATTAGACATGTAAAGAATTACATTTTAAATTGTATTTTTTATAAAATGTATTACCCTTATTTAATTAATGAAATCATTAATTTGGTCTCATTCTCTTAATTTGTCAAACACTCTTATTAATCACATTTCACCACTTATTCACTATTTTGTTTTTATATTGATGGCGTTGTTTACATGCAATAATAATGTGTCCAATGAGTTCTCATGAAAACTATGTTCATTTATTTTAAAGTCTGGGTTTGAATAGTGTCTTGGAGTGATGACATTTCACTGAAGTCAGAAATTTATTGGCTGGTTGCTTATGCTTAGATTTTTAATCCTTTGATGTGTAAGAATAAAATTAACAAGTGTTATTTGTAGTCTAACTCACATCCATCATACTGATGTGCCTTAAGTTTATTGCTTTTTTAATTAGGCAATTTTTGTATATTCATTCTTAATTTTCTGCAATTTAGACTAGTGTAGCATGTGTGTTTCATTTAACTTTAAAAAATAAAACAATATTAACGAATTTGTTTCATTAGCTCTGCCTTCAAGAATCCTTTAGTTTATAAACTTTTCCTTAGGCTTGAGTCTCTTACTCTGCCTTCTGGTTTATAATTTGTTGTCTTTTAGCATCTTCTTTGCGCTATCAATTTAATTGTAAGTTAAATCCTTGGGATTTTCATCTCACTATGGATTTGACTTTAATAATTGGAGATATCTGCGTTTCTTGGTTGATAGCTTTTTCTTCTTTTTTAGTTCGCTAAGAATGTTCTTGCGTTCTTATGCTGTATGAGGCTTGTCTCAATCTACATCATTCATCATGCTCTCATTAAATTCAAACAATCTTTTTATAATGAAAAGTTAAATATTATTACGCAATATGATTGTTATTAGGAGTGGAGGTTTCAAGTCTAATTAAGCCTTAAATTCTTCATAATCATTCTTCAATTGATCTTCCTTCAATTTATTTTTATTTGTCTTTTTAATGACTTCACCTACTTTCTCAACTTTTACAGTTGCTACTTCTTTGGTTTTCTTGTCTCTTACATAAGTCATAGACTTAGACCCTTTACCTATCTTACTATTTAAGTTATAATGCAATAAATAAGTATATTTAATTAATACTCTAATTAATGATTTATTAGTCTAACATTCCAAAGTCATTTAAAATTTTGGAAATTATCAATGATATAAACTATTTAAAGAATGCAGACAATTACAAAATAAAGAAACTTTGATAATAATTAAAAATTTTTAATAAACACATTTACCATTCCTTCTATTTTTAACTTATTTTATAGCTTAATTCTGTTTATAATTACTAATTCTGTATATCTATTTATATCAGTTATATTAGTCATACTAGTAAATGTTCTTCCAATCTTTGCCTCCTAGCTTCCCTCTAGTTTCATCTCTTTATAGTCCCTCTAACACTGCAATAGTACAGAATAACCTCACACAAAAACAGTGGAACAGCATAGACCATTAAATGCCATTTTACAAAATTCTTCATTCGTTTTGATAAATAAATATAGCAGGGCTGGAGCAAAGACTAGGAATTCGAAAAACATGCTGATTGTGAAGATCAAAAAAGTATTTTCTTTTGAGCAGCCATTCTCAGTGCTTTTTATAGATTGCTGAACACAGAAGGAATTTCATTAGAAACATAAGTGTGACTAGGAAGTTCAATGCTGTCACTATGCTTCTAATATTAAAAACAATTTATGTTAATGTAATGTGCATATCCCTTTAGTAAGGAGTGAGAATGTCTTACAGATAGAGCAAATAAACTACATGCAGCATTACTCCATAAATCATAATAAGTGCAAAGCTAATTTCAGCAGATGTTTATAAGGCTTGGATAAATCTAAATGCTGTGAATTCTTGTCAACTTTCATTTAAAAGATTTCTCTGTCAAGCATCAATTAAGTGATTGGAGAGATTAAAGGGAGTGAGGTCTGGCAATTGGTCTTTTTTAGCGTAGTTTTGATCAAGCAGATTGTTGTCTAGCTCTAATTTAAGTTTTTTTGTTTATCAAAGTTTCTATTGTTATAAATAGTATTTTAATTAATACAGATATATTAAAAAAAAGAGTGAACAAGAAATTATGAAAAAATAATTATATTAATAAGCAATTGTTTTTTATGATAAATGAACTTAAATTAATTAGCTTTCTATTTAATTCTTAAATGATTATTTTTTCCCTTAAATTTAATTATTTGAATACCATTACTATTTTAAAAGAAATTCAAACATACAAATTATAATAAATAAGATTTTCAATATGAACTTATAATAAGGTTCTTCAAGAGAAAGCAATCCTAAAGATAACTCTGTCACAATTGGGAGAGATAATCAGAATTCGCTAACCAACATATCTCACAATATAACAGCTTCAAAAAATACAATATAACTGTGAGAGATCACATATATAAACCGACATTTATCTATAACTCTGGTATTCCCAATACTCAGAAGGAACACAAGATTTATCAACAAAATAATTCACAGACTGCTAATTAAGATCAAGAGTTTTTGCTGTCTTAGATGAAAGAAGTGCCAAAGCAAGAAGTTTGGAGGTCGAAGTTGTCGGTTCTTCTAATATCTAAATAGCACAAAACAGTCAATTATTAGACAGCACTCTATAGAAGGCCCTCAAAGGCTAATTTTAATCCTATGAAAAATTGAAACTTGTTGCATCTTAGCCCGACCAATATTGGAACTCTTAATTAGTATAGTGGCATCAGTCACTGCTCTAGCTTCCTGGCCTAGCATGATGGTGGATTGAATAAGCTTCAATTTTAAAAGTGTGATATGAATAAATTAAAAATATATATCTGCTACTAACTATTCACTGTACAGTGACTCAAAACACACAGCTATTAATTATTTATATTTAAATCTAATAACAATAGTAAAAATAAATTAATGATTAGTTTGTAATAATTTTAGATATAAAACTATGTTTTTTAAAGTATCTATCTATATTTGCAAAGTCATTTTAACAATCAATTATTTGAAATTTTGTTAGAACCTAAATATTATTTTATAATTATTATAAAATGTGATTTATTTAATTGAACTTAATTTAAATATAAAAAATTAATAGCTGTGTGTTTTGAGTCACTGTACAGTGAATAGTAGTAGCAGATATATATTTTTAATTTATTCATATCACACTTTTAAAATTGAAGCTTATTCAATCCACCATCATGCTAGGCCAGGAAGCTAGAGCAGTGACTGATGCCACTATACTAATTAAGAGTTCCAATAATGGTAGGGCTTCATTACTATGACCGTACTGCCTCTGTAAACCCTCGGTGCTTTTAGCACTATCTATCAATGCATTTGAAGAAGCAACCCTGATTATCAGGCATATTCATAAGTCTCTCATCTAAGTTCCCAAAATTTTCTCAGGTGCTGTAATTAGTTACATAGACTTCGTAACTAGTTACACCTACGGGGAGTATATATTTACACCGGCCATAGCATCTAGATACTTTAGTTGACTTCTGTGCTCAGCATGGAAATTTCTGGAATATCTCTTGACTAGGCTACTTAGTCACTCTTGTGCAAGTTGCTCACGGGAATATCAGTATTTCGCAGCCCTTGATACCCTTTTGGTAAAAGTTTATTATTAGTAACTGGATCTCTGGCATCCAAAAAGATTTTGGCAAAACTCTTTTGAACAAAATTTACTTCCCGTATGTCATATAGGCAGCTCATGTAACTATAATAGGCTCGATATCTGCGTGTGATTACCATCGCATGTTAATACCCTCACGCTGCGATAATGGAATAATCAAGCCTGCACTGGTGTGAAGCGCACATAAAATTACAATGCATTAAAGGCTGAAATTGCAAGCGACGGTGCTCATCTTGAGAGGATCCTAAAAAGAATTGCTGCCCTATAAGTCTCTTAGATGATGGTAGCTGAATCAGTAGCATTACCGTATCACATTGAGACTATCAGCTTAATTACCATTTTGTGTTATTTTAATATATAAAAATTTGTTTTAATTATGAAAATATTATATATTTAAAAATAGATTATTGGTTAATCAACAGTTTTTAATAATTTAGCAATCAACAAACACTATATATTAAAATTCTGATATACTGAACAACACTGAAATAAGAAAAAATTTGCAACAGCAATTTGCTAAAAAAGCAATTTAACAATAGTTGTAGGAAACTCCTTTGTCAAACACTTAACCCATGACTAGGCATATCTTTCTGTAAAAGTTATATTTGATGACTAACAAAATTGTCAGATTGATTTGTATATAGACCATAGATTTTTTCCACAATAGATTTTAGATCAAAGAGAGTTATTGATAGCTAAAAATTAGCAATAATGCAATTAAATGTCACAACTATTGGAGTTATCAAAAGAAGGAAAGCATGAGCTATCTCTCTAATCCTTGCCAACGGCAGAATAGAATGGGCAGCAAAACCTATTTTAGCAACAAGTGTAATGAATTAGCAACAATATTAATCTCTGAAAATCGTAGAAATGAATGAGCAGTAAAATTTCTTTTGGTAACAAGTAGAAATAAAAGAGTAACTGCACTAATCTCTGCAACAAGAGAAAGAGGATAAGAAACACTTATTATCCAAGCAGCAGTAGGAATAGGATGAACATTACCACTCTTCATAATAGTATCACTAAGCTCATGAGGATTTGATTTAATTGAATTTTAACAATTTAATGTAGACATGGATGATGAACATGACAATTAATCTCAAGGCTAAAGTAACAGTAGAGATGATGAAACATCAAAGTCAATTGGAAATTATAGCAAATACTCATGAGATCGAAGAGAAAAAGGACTCTGAACCCACCTAATAACCTATGATATAAAAGGAAAATAGAATTAGTATAAAGGTGATTAGTAATATATAATTAATAATTTAAACAGTCAATAATTTATAAACATGATGTCTACTGTTTTTAACTGTTCTTGTTCATTCTTTGTAGCTTCAAATTCATCCATAATATTTTTTAATGTTTTTATTTTGTTTTACTATCTTTTTTCGATAAGTAATTTCTAATTTTCTTACTTCTCTATTTTATGTTCTCTTGATTTCATCATGTACAATCTCTATGTTACAGGGTAGTAATTCATATTTTCATAGCAAATGCATGTAGAATTCTTGTTTATTCTTAAACTTATCTCTAAGTGAATTCCCCTTAACTCTTAAAGTTTTCTCAATAACATTTTTAATCACGCGCTAGAATACATTTGCATGGAATAATAGAATATAAAATAATATTTAAAGGGTATACAATATAAATCAGACAATAAAACACTAAAATTAATCATAAGACCACAAAGTATACACGCGAGGCTTTAAATCCTTTGATCATAGTTCGAAACTCATGGAAGCTAGCATTTTTACAAACGATGATTAAATTAATTTAATGAATTTTTCATATTTAGTATTAAATTATTAATTATAAATTCTCAACCACCTTATATGAAATAAATATACTCTTTTAAATAATGCAGCACCAATATCAGAGAAAATAGCAAGACTAAAGAGCGATAGCTTAAGGCTATTAGCAGTATCTAAGATATTAAGCTGGAATTTAAAACTAAGGTAACTCGTCAGTTATTCATGCTGATATTACTGATGGCTCAAATAACTCTAATTAAGCTCTAGGCTCTGCTAGAATCGACAATTATTGCTCTGATATTGAGAACTATTCTTAAATTGCAAGGCTTAATCAACAAGTATCTCAGGCAAACCATGGCAATATCCTCAAACTTTTACAATGACAACTATAAATCTAAATCCAATCAAACAATCTTTAAGGTTCTAAGAATGGTCAGGATGAGGAAGAAGATGTAATTCATTACTAGTGACATTTATACTTGAGATTACTTGAATACAGCAGTAAACTATAATGAGAGTAATTTAATTGTTTATAAGATTTCATTATAATAATTATAATAATAATAATATTAAATGTAAAATTGAAAAATTATTTACACACGGCAGACTATGTATGCCCTTTTTTATATATTTGAAAATAAACATATTTGATATTTTGGATAACAAACAAGAAACATAAAATCGTTACTACTATATTTCTATATTTATAATTTGTTTATATTCCTACATAAGAAAATATTATTTTTCTTTTTCATCTAATGAGTCTCTAATTTTTATTGAGAATTATGATTAAACCTGATTTGGAAATTTTATGCTGTAGTTTTATATTTTCTATGATATCTATTAATAAATTAATTATTTCATTTAGTAAATGAATTTATTATATCATAAAGGACAGCTTAAAAGACGTCATTGTTTTTATAAAAACTAATTTTTGGTATCTTTAATTGTAATAAGTGTTTTCCTCCAGTCTTTCCATCTCAGCTCTCAAACTTGCAAATCTTTGCTACAATTCGATTTCAAAGTTTTCCTGCATCTCCAGGTGTTTCTTCATTTGTTGAAATCTTATTGCAAAACTTCTCACTTCTTGCCCCTCAAGCATCTTGAATATTTCAAGCTCAATCAGTTTTTTCTGATAGTCTTTCATTGATTGAGTGAATCTTTCTTGGGGTTTGCCTTCTATTTTGTAGTATCCTCCATAGTGTAACTTTAATTATTTATAAATCAATTATTTTAATATTAGGAATCCCTATATAAATATAAAATTAACTTTAGACCTTTCTCTAGTTTTTCACAGCGAGTAAGCTCCTTCTCAAGATGTCTGGTGGTTGTCTCAAATTCATAGCAGACTGCTTCAATTTGCTCTGCTTTTGGGCGATTCTCAAGATAATCCATTAAACTAGAATTGCGCTCAATATATTAATATAGCTTTCTCTTGATGAAGGTTCCCCCTTACTTTGTTAAATTGAGCATAGAACACAACTCGAATCCATTTTTAGCTTCCTCCTAAATTAGTTATCTGGCATATTCCATATGCTCAGGTGAGATTTCTTTGAAGCACTTAGCCTATTTTATCTTTTTCATTCCTTTGACTTGGTGTTTATGTTTATTATTTATTAGCGTAGATTGAACTTTTTCTAAGATCATTGTTTAGACCATATCTTTATTCTCTTGATTTATTTGAAGAATTTTTAGTTGATAATGTATGATCATGCCTGGTTTAATTTGACGACTGTGGATTACTTGCGTCCCTCCTAGCACTTCAAGTTTATTTTTCTCAATTTAAAGTCTGGTTTTCTAATCTTTAAGGTCTTCGACTTTCTATTTTTCATTTTCATCCTCCGAAATCATTTGCTTCTGTCTATCTCTTTGCTCTTCTAGTTTTATGATTCTTTCTGCTGATATCTCAAACTCATTTCTAGGCTTTAAAAGATAAGCAAATTAAGCTGTATTGTTGAATTCACCTCTATATTATGTAGAATTGTCGATTTAAGTCGTGCCATTAATCATAGAAGACCTTTCACACTGATTATCCATTAAACTATCCTCAGATTAATTTAAGTTTAAATTCATCTTTAAGAGAAGTCCTTATACCCTATTGTTGAATCATATCAGTTTGTTTTTATCTATTTGGTGCTGGCACGATGAAACCATCTTAGTCTTGCATTCCAATTATTCTAGTATTTTGTCTCTTGGCAAAAAAAGAAGGAGTTAACCTTAATGAATAGAGTCTTGTCCAGCTCTAAGACTTCTATTATTAAGTTAAGGAGTTTCACCACAAATAGCAGGAGTTTTTGAGTTTTGGTAATTAAGAGCATTTTATCTTTCCTGCATGATTCTCTTGCACATAAAAGGTATCTTGACTCCTATTTGAGATGCTGCTGGAGTTTAAAGAATGTCTCTTTAACTGTAATTTCCCATGAAAGCCCTAGTTACTGTAGAATCAGATTGTCCATTTCCTGGCATAATTTTTAGAGTGCCAGCTGCATATTTCTCAGTGATATCAAGTTCATCGTTATTAATCTATGACACAGTTAGAGAAAGCTTTGTATTGATGCCAATCATAGCAGCAGCATTATCGTTTTAGTTTATAAACTCAAGAGCTTTTTGGTTTTAAATTATTGATATTATATGAATTTTAATTTGTTTAATTTTATTGCTGCTATAAATTCTTTTGCTTGAGTTTATTTTCTTAGTGTCTAATTCTCTTCTCTTTTTCACTTCTTCATCTCTGCATTTGATTTCAATTTATTGGAGAGAAATAAATTGCGTAAGTTGATCAATTTGAATCACTCATCCAAAAAATAGTTAAAATTCTAGATGATGGCATTTTAGAAATTATATAATATTCTAGCTTCATCGGCAAAGTCTAAAATATTGGCGATGCCTCACTAAAGTTAAGAATGTTGGTGATGAAGTTCAAAAATATATAATTAAGAATCTTAGCATAGCTATATTAACTTTACTTATATATAAATAAACAGTTAAAAAAATGGTTAATTGACAAGTAATCAAATAAATCATGAGTGTTATTAATCATTGAAAATATTAATCATGAGTTTCCTTTTAGATTTTCTTATAATTCTAAATAGATTTTAAACAAAGTAAAAAAATGGTAGAACAATTATCTAAATAATCCCTAATATAATAAATTTGTGGATAATAAATTATACTTGCAATAAAATCATGAATAAAAATATTCTTAATAAACTTACTTTAAAAAGACTTAGCATAATTCTAGATAGAATTTTTTGAATTCTTAATCAGTTTTAGTTTATATACTATTTATTACATCTAAAATTAATTAAATTATGAATAAAGGTTACTATATTACTATTATAATTTTAAGGTAAAAACTCAATAATATTTTATATTAAAGTTACATTGATTCCTTGAACTAAGCAATGCATTTAGTAATATATAAAACTATTAAATTTTAATTTCACCTAACTATATTTTAACATAAAAACAATATAATCATTGAATTTTTAACAATCTCAATAAATTATAAATCACTCATTAAATGAATTTTAACTGATTTTTGGATGAGTGAATTGCCTTATCACTAGTATCGAATCTCCCTAAAAGAACATTCTTTTCAAAAAGAAATCTCTATGCTATAATTTACTCCCCTAATTTAAATGGGCCTTCTCTTCAATTCTTGCTGCTTTGAGTTCTCTCTGCTTTCGAGTTGATGCCATGCGTCAGGCTTCTTTAAGTTGCTTTTCTCTTGCCTTTCTCTTGGCTTTCTTACCGTAAGTGTTTGCAAGGCGGGCTTTGCATTCCTGAAATATTTCCTTTTTATCTTCATCCATATCTTATGGGTCTTGCTTGTAGAGCTTTTTCTCAGGATTTAGATCATTTTAACTTGAGCGGAGTCTATGAGGGTCGCTGTCATCGAATTCTTTTCCAGATTTCTCTTAAGCTACATCAAGAGCCTTTTCGTAATTCAAAAATTACATAAAGTTTTTGGTTTTAAATTCATATTAATAATCAATTGCTTATTGGAAGCTCAATACATTGAGCTTCCAATAATAAGCGCGATAGTCCTCTATTACGTCTAGAAGATCTAAGCTAAGTTTTTCTCTAGTCTATTCGATTTCTTGATATTAGTGTCATGGCATTCATACCATATAGCCTTGCATTTTTTGGCTGATTTCCTGACCAACAATGATGAAATCTACTCCATTGAGTGAGGCCATACTTCATGACAGCTGTTGAGAATTTCTGTATTTTTCCAGATGCCTCCCTTCACCATGTATCTCATCGCTTAAATATATACTATTTAAAACTATTATACTTTGAAATATCTATTCATCTTATAAATCGATATTACACTTGTAGATCTTAAAGATTAATATTTGCAAAAATTTAGCCTTAAGTAAATCTAAATTTATTTAAGTACATTTGACTTTGCTGATGAGTAATAAATTTTATTTTCGTATTTAAACCCAATTTATACTTAATTCTTTAATTTATATTTGTAAATGCAGCGGAATAACTAAAACCTTTAAGAAGCCAAGAACTTCACTATTATATCTAATAGTAATGAGCCATCTCTATTCCTTAAATCATTAAACAGCATAAAAATTTAAGGAAATTAAGACAATAGTTAATATCTATTCGGGAGCTCTACCAATAAAGATGGAAAAATTATGATTGATATTTAGACTATGAAAAAGCATGAGAAAATATTAATGTTTAATATTGGAAGGAGTGACAAGAATCTTCAAAAATTAGTCTAAATTGGACTTAGACACAACTATTTCACATTAGGGGAATAAATTTAGATTTTCTTAACAAGATGCCATGAACGAGAGAAATATTAGCAAGAAATCAATGTCATTGGCTATTGTGCTAGTGAAAAAATCTTAAACCAAAACGGAAAACAAATATAAGAAGCTATAAAAAGGCATAAATCAATAAATGAATCAAAAATAAAGAATTTAGGAATTTTAAAACACCCAATTGAGTAAATAAGGTTCTTCACTTTCGCTATTGAGTTTTGATTACAGCGATGATTTAAATGAGAAACAGGAAAGTATCAATTAAAGCATTTATATTTAATTTAGCAATTAAATATAAATGTAGGAGGGTAGTAGCTTAAATATTTATACTAAGACGAGTAAGTTGAACTTTCAAAGTAGAAACAATTCTTAATAAGATAAGCAAAGAGAACAGCTTTATAAGAACATAAACCCAATATTTCTAAGAATAAAACTGGAAATACTCTAATAGTATTTGTTAAATAAAAAAATAATACAGTTTCAGATTATTAAGTTAAACCAAGCTTAAAAGTTGATAAGATTAAAAACGATTTTAACTTGGGCTTTACAGAAGATTTAAAATAAATTGGGTTTATAAAACTTCTCTGAGCTTTATACTTCCAGGTTTATAATGATCTTAAATTAATTCTAATTCATTTAGGCAACTCTACAAGCAAAATTCCTTTTTTTAAAATTATATCAATAATAACTAAAGCAAAATAAATTTTCCTAAAAAAATGTCAATCATCAAAGATGAATAGAAAATAAAATCTTAATATAGCAGGTCATTTGATAAGCTATAAAAGTTTTATTCATTTAATGGATTTTTTAAGAAAAACAGCATTAATAATTTTCTAAAATATATTAATGCGGATTTACATGATAGTGAATTTTGACCATATTAATCATAATCATTAAACAAATAATAGCAGTTTTTGTTAAGAAAAATAATTTAAGATTTAGCTCAAGAAATATTTCACAAGGTTAATATTCAGAGTAATTACGAAGGAACAATAGATTTATCGAGAATGACTCAGCAAACTCGATAAATGTATACTAAGCAGCTAAAAATTTAGAAATGGAAGATTAAATTAATAGAAAGCTCAAAGTGCATCAAATTTAGACAAAATGTGTTTTAGGCGATTAGATTTTGAGTCTGAAAATTAGAGTAGGAGTATAAGAAATTTTTAAGCATAAAAAACAGCATATTTTGAGGTAGAAATCATAAGATCCTCATTCAAACAATTCTCAGCCAGTTATTATTTTAAGATAAGTAATTGATTTAAATAAGATTCAATAATTCCGTGATTTAAAAAGCAATATCTAAATCAAATTATTGGCAAAGATGATTAGGGCTAATATGCGGTAAAGTAATTAAATAAGTTCTATTAAGTAATGATCTTTGTAAAGACAATCAACCGATTTAAGTTACCCAAGTCATTCAAGTGATAGAAATGAGCTGTCGAGTCTACATCTAAAATTTTATACTAGTATTTTCAAATTTAGCTAGTTTCATTTTATTTTATGCTTTAGGAAAATATTAATTGCTGGAAAGTTTTATTTACAAATCTAGGACCTTATTTATTATCAAGTAATTGATTGGATATTTAAATACCAAATGCAATTTTAAAATAAAAATTTCCTTCTTATTTTTGAAATTCAAGCCATTTTAATATATTTTTATAAGAAAAATATGAAAGCAATTATAATTTTGAAGAAACTATTTTATTTAATTATGAATTAGAAAAATTGTTATTTTTCCTATTAATCATTTAACTAATAAATACTTAGTGAGAACACCTAAAAGCATTTAAAGAAAGCAGTCTCTTAACAAAAAACCATACTTCTACCATTCAAACCTTCCCGATCTTAAATTCTACAAATTAAATATAAAAATTGAATCATAATTCATTAATGATAACAAAACTGCAAGAAAGTGCGAAGAGAAAAACTTTGTTTTTAAAAACCAAATGCTTAATGTGATGGAAGTGCGACTTACACAAGAATATAATTGCTATGATAAAGTTGTAAAGAGACATAAGTCTGGAATCGAAACATTTAGAACTAAGATACTGTAAGAGCTAGAGATAAATTACACTATAAATCTGCATCGATTTATTGATACTAAATTACTTAATCATTTATTTAATATTTTATTATTCCAATAAGACCTGTATCATCAAAAGAATTTTAGTTAAAAATTAATTAATATTGATAAAATATAGATAGTCTAATAGTCATTTAAATACAATGTATTAACAAATCTATGTGGAATTTACTAGAATAAAGAATTTAAGGTAAATATCAAATTTACTAAATGTATTAATAAAATTTAATAATGTATCCAGATTAAAATTTATTATAGAAATTTTTATTAAAAATGTTATAAACTGTCTTTTTTATAGAGACTAAAAAGGAATTATATTTTAATTAAATGTTTGAAATTTTTTGGATATTAGTAAAAATTAAAAATAAAATTAATAAAAATTTATTTATACATATTTGATAATTTGTGAATTTAGTCAAAACACAATTGGGAATAAAATTTTTATAATTTAATTATATTTAAGAGTTATAATTAAATATAATTTTAGAAATTAAAATTAATAAATCATTAAATTTAAATTGAAGTTTAAAGTATATAATATATTATTGAAAATTATAAGAATAACTTTATAAAGGGTAAAATATAATTATTTTTATTTTATTGGCATTAAAATAAAATTATAAATGCATTTTATATGATATGATAAGAAAACTATAGTAAGTAAAATATCTTATTGAATTATTTTTAAATCTTTAAATTTTTACCACTGTCAATATGGTCAACTGCAGATATTTTGATGTTTTGGGATCTTATAATCCATCAGAGTTAATTAATCATGATAAGATTGTTCATTAAGAAGAACAATTTGGTGGCTATCGCTCTATTTCCCCTCCAAAAATGATAATGTAGAATCAGAAACCTTGATCTTACTCCCTATATATATAATTATTAAGCTATATATTGTAACAATTCACATTTGTAAAAATCATAAGGATAGTTAACTTGTTAAATTTTTGCAAATTACTTATTAAATTTTTAACAAGTTAATTTATCTCAAATTATAATAAATGTTATTACTATGTAGTTGTTAATTGCACCAGTAATAATATTTATTCATAGTAAGATAACTTATAAAAAATTGTAGAATTTATGGTTAAATATGCTTTGGTATAAGAATGTTTTTTAAATAAAATCATTGAACAAAAATATTTTTAAATATACAGTAATAAAAATATAGTATCGAAAATAGAAGCAATTAAGTTTAATTTTAATTAATAAAATAAAACATCCTATAATAAATTTTCTTTTTTACAAATTAATCAAAGAATCCTATCCCAAATGCCCATTTCTTAAATTAATATAAATAATTAACCATTTAAATTAAAACATCTGATAAAGTCTGAATTAGAAGACATTTACTGTAAGGTAAGAAAAATTATAAGGATTATCTTTTGTAGAATTTTAGAGTTATTAATTTAAAATAAATAAAAGTGAAAATGTAAAAACATAATTATTGTTCTATTAGTCAGCAAAACAAAACCTTAATAATTTAACTTAGATTTGGATATTAAGACCCATATAAATAGGAATAATAACTTTTTTGACTTACAAAAAAAGGGAAAATATTTGAATATAACTAAAATATGATTCGAAAAATTTTCATGGAAAATAATAATCAGTATGAAAAGAATAGAAATTAGATAGAAAAAACGTTGAATTTAACTCTTGACCACTTAAACTATTTGGTCAATCAAATTACTTTAAGGGAACTAAAAATATATTCATTAAAGATCAAGTTACTTGAAGTCCTTGCAAATCAGAACTTTAAAAGCTTCCATGTTTCTTTAGTTTGAAATTTAGTATCCTGATTTATTTTCATATTTAACTTTAAAACATTAAAAACATTCATATATCAATTTATCTCTTAAAAAGGTCACCAGACAATTTTCTAAAAACATTGTCCGGCGGACAATGTTGATCAATCAATTAAAGCCATTATCATTAGCATTTTTATTTATTTATATAATTAAAATTAATTTAAATAATATATTAAATTCAATTTTGTTCAAATCCTTTAGAGATAAATTTATGTTTTTTATATAAAAAATCCATTAATCTTGGCGTCTGCAAATTTTAAAATTTGCCGACGGTTGCTGGCGATTTCATTATTTTAAATAACATATTAAAAATTTATCTATCAGTTTAAAGTAAGTTTAGTATTCAAAATCCCTTTTAACTATTAGAAATCCATATGGATCTATATAAATCTATATTGAATTTTGAAAACTAAAAATAGAATAAAACTAAGCTAAAACTTCCGTAAAAATATTATTATAGAATGTCTAAAGGGTGCTTTTGTAATTCCTTAAAGATAAGTATAAATCTAAAAGGATTTACAGATATCAAAATGATTTTTGAATCATGAATTTAAGTTTAATTAATATAATAATTCAGGTATTAAATTAAATAATTTAAAAATCGCCAGCAACCGTCGGCAAATTTTAAAATTTGCCGACGCTTATACTAAATAATTATGTTAATTTTATATTAAGATGAGTAGTTTTATAGATTAAGTATAACTAATCACAAAGTTTTAAATATATTAGCTTAAATTATATATAATAGGAAAAATGCAAAAAGTCATGGTTCTTATTGAATGATTGTCCGTCGTATCATATTTTTTGTGTTTAATTTCCAAATTTAATATAGAAAATCAGACTTGGATATATAACAGTATTCTATGAATCCCTACTAAATACAAAGGCTCCATTAAAATCATCAGAGATAATTAAAAAGCACCCTATATATTCCAAATGGAATACAGTAAGATCTGTTTGGAATATAAAAGTAAAAAAGAGATTTTGATCATATAAGAGTGTCATGTGATAAAAGAGCCATTTTAATCAATTTACTATTTTTTAAAATTCTCAAAGTTATGATGCTTATAACTAACTAACTGCATTGCTTGAGGTTGATATAGGATTCAAATTTAATATTTTTAACATTTTTAAATTATGCATTAATTAATTATTTAATTTAAATTTATGATATATTATTATATCATTAACTCTTCAGCTTTAATTAACTTGAACTTTAATGATTCATTAGCTCATACAACCATGATTGTGCATCGTTAATTCTCATATTAAAGGATATCTACTTCTAGTCTTTGAAAACTGTCCCTATCAATTAAAGTCAAGCATAAAAACTTTAAATCATTATATAGACTTTCAAATTCTAAAAACTCCCAAATAAATGCTATTTAACTACAAAATTACTCTTTGCTTATTTTAGCTTACAAGAACAAGGAAGCAAGGATGTTAATATTTATTTGGATGAAACTATCTTCAACCCTCATAATTAAAAAATAAGAGCATAAGCAGGCACAAATTAAAATTAAATTATTTATAAAGAAGGTATTAACATATAAACTCTAGCAGCTTTTGTTTTCATAACTGGGTAACATGGGCTTATAGGATTTATCATAAAAGAAAATTTGATAAATATACCTGATTTAATTTAGGGACTTGAATTAAATGAAAATCAATTTAAGGATAAATAAATTATCATTTTTATTAATAATTTAAGAGCTAACCATAATTTAGAAAATAAGCAGTCAATATAAGCAAGAAGATTGAAGCATTTATTTAATTCACTTTACTCACGTGAGTACAACTGTATATAAGAAATTTTTTAGAGAATCAAACTTGTCTCAAAAAGGGACATAATTTAAAGTAACTTCAGCCTTACAAATAAATCTCATTTGTAAATAGCATGGAACTCAATTTCAAGAATAAAGTAAGTTGAGTTGACTGCCTTAAGAAAGAAAAAAGGAGCATTAATTAAATGCAGAGATGGGTTGCGCTTTTAAAAGAAGAGGTGAAAAAGCTAAAATTATATTCTAAGTGATTAGGATAAATTTCAAATAAGAGAATTTTTGCTTTTAAGGAGTCTAAGTAGGTTCATTGCTCCAGTCCCTGCTTTACATTCTTCTTAAATATGATTTATTTTGTTGATATAATCAGAGTATAGAAATGCCATTTCATTGAATTTTTTATTCTTTGTAATTCTTCTGATTTAGGTATCTTATTTCAAAAATGATAATGCTCTGCCTTTTTTCTCTAATTAAGTTAATGAAGGAAATTATATCTATTACTAGAAATAGTTGGATATTTTTAGAACAATTCCAAAAAGTCATTGCTAAAGAGAATTTAATATTGGCCACCTTATATTTGTCTCCCTTAAACTCTTATTTACTATTAATCCTGAACCATTCTTTACAAATACTCATTCATAAAAGTCCCAAGAATGTCAAAGAAATATCTTAAGTCAAGTAAATTACCGTTATTCTCGTAAATATTTAAGTGAAATTAAATTCCTCATCTACTATGACTTCATCCTATATACGTTTCAACCTGAATTCAGGGAAGTGGACATTAATTCCAAATAACTTCATTGACTTAATTTGTATTTCAGTCCCTTAGAGGATCTCTTTATATACTCTCACTGTTCATTCAAAACCCCAAAACCCCTGAAGTTGTTTGATTGAGTTTTTGATTGATGAAAGTAGACTATTAACGCATGCTTTATTAGTGTTTTAATAGGGTTTATGTAGGGGTTTAGGGTTATAATGTAATATAAATTAGTGTGAAATGCAAGCGTTTTATTTTTATTATTCACTCAAACAGTACTTTAGCATCATAAGGCAGCTTTCTAAACTTTATCTCTCCTATCAAACTTACAATTTAGTCTATTGTATGGTCAGCTCTGTGATTAGGCTTAATAATTATCTACTCAGCCATATCTTTCATTCTACCTTTTATCTTATTCTAGTCTAGATATTGCTGTATTCTCTATTTTGAACCTTTCTCTCTTTTCCAGCTATAGTAATCATTTCTTGCCATATAGCATTCACAAATAATTGCTGCTAGAGCCCATATATCCCACTTAATATCACCATCACTCCAGTCCTCTCTTTCTGGAAAGTATCCAGGAGTACCATACACGTTGCCAAGTCCTGAAGCTTCAACTCTCTAAGATCTATTGAAATCTATTATTACTACCCTGAGAGGAGAAAAGTCAAGCATTATATTCTCAGGCTTCAAATCTCTATGAACATATCCAAGAGTGTGCAGCTCCTCAATGCCTTTGCAAACATTTGTAAGAATAAGAGGTAACTACTTTGGTGACCTTTAATCTTAAATGTAGTCTCTTAATGTCATTTAATATAGAGGAAGAAGAAAAGCTACATGATCTTGAGCAAGCAGAATAGCATCGAGCTTTATTATAAATCTGCACTATCTATCTCTTGACTTCGTAAATGCTTGGTATTCATTTACGAATTCCATTTGATACTTGTCATCGCATTTGAAGTAGTTGAACGGATATATCTTGTATGCGAACTACTTATCTGTTATGACTTTCTTCTCAAATTTATCCTCAAGGATAAGATAACTTTCTTTACACTCTTTAACGTCAATTATATTCAATATTGTAAGTTTAAGTGCATGCATATTAAGAGTGATTTTTACTATCTCTGAAGCTGAGAGGTTTCTTACTGCTTTAATAAGTTTATTTTCTTTCTTTACTCTTTGTTCCAAAGTTTCTAAAGGGTCTCTTGGCTTTCTTTTTAAAGGAAGACCTCACCAGTCTCTGGATCTATTACTTCAAACTTCTTGCCATGATGGTTTTATAGATGAACTTTTAGATCCCTTGAATGATTGTATTACTTATTGCAGTAAGGGCAGAAATATTTTACATCTATCTTATCATGCTGAAGATAGAACTTGGGATTCTTAGAATGCTGCTCTAAGATATGACGCTTAAGAGCAGATTTATAAGAGAAGTTCTTCTCACACTCCTCACATAAATGTAATGCTTTTATTTCTTTTTTCTCTTCCTCCTCTTCAACCATTTTCATTGGAACTTCGCATTAAATTTCTTAGCTCTGCATTTCTATTTAACAACTGAATTGTTATTCAAACTCTGAGACCTAAGGTTAGAGAATTTTAGGTTCGTACTAGGTATATGCATCACAAGTCTCAATTTTCTTTTGATTAATGAAAGAAAGTTTTTGCTGGCTAATGCCAAGCAATGCCGCTTTCTAAGTAAGTTACCGCTCATTTTATAAATACTATTAATAATTATACAAGCTATTTAAATTCTACCTTTATACAAGAGTAAGAGCATATTCTCAAAGATTTAGAGAGGTTTAATGAGAACAGAGTACGAGACATTAGTTTTATATTTCTTAGATTAAATGATAATTTATAAACTAATTCATCCATTTTATTCATTAAAATGCACCTAAATGTGTTTTGTGAAGTTAGGTGGTGCTCCTAAAGCTGTTCTTGTAAATTTAGGAGGGGAGGTTTTAAAATTTAATTTTTTAATGTACCTCCTAATACGGTTTTGAACTTTGATATAACCACCTAATTAAGTTTTAAATAAATTAGGAGCACCACCTAATTAAATTAATTATTAGTAGGAGCAGTTTAATGGAGAAAATTTGATAAAAATGGAAGTCAAACTTTGAAACTTGGAGAAAGTTCTTCCATCTTTCTCTTACTATCTTATTCAGGTTGACCTCCAGTTGGATCTCTCTATTTAGGAGTAAAATTTTAGAAAGTTTAGAATGGATATCCATAATTTTAAATTTCATAAACATTTATAGAAACTGGAAGCAAGATGGAGTCTATGAATGATGCAATGAAGAGAATACAATCTCAAGAATTAATAGGAAAATTCAGAAGAAAAGAAGACCTCTACAGATACTTGGTATAGCAAGGTAAGCTTTCATCAAAACTAACATATTAACCATAGTTGGATTGTTCTTGCCAACTCAGGAAGGAACAAAAATATCATTCTTAAAAGCCTTACTAAGTGAAGAGAAAAAAGCTTTTAAGACCAATGAAATAAAGATTGAGATACCTAACTACCCTGAAATCTCAGTGACAAATCTCTATGATGATGCGATGAGTGATCCAGATGTTGCTCTGTACCTACCAGCAAAGTTACAACTCTCAAATAAGTTACCAGAGAGAAACTTCTTCTTTGAAGTTCTTGGAACTCTTAAACCAGAGTACTTAAGTGAAGTAATTTAAGAGGCTCATAAGAAACGCTACAGCATCTCTCCTGAAGAGAAAAAGAAGCAGGGAATCAAAATCAGTGACTCATGGCTGTAGGAACTGCAGAAGCATCCATTCATCTCAAGTAAGCATAGACTTCTAACTTTATAGAAAAACCTGGTACTGCTATATATTTGATGAAAGAGCGCAGCAAATAAAACAGAGAGAGAAAGTCTCAAGTAAAGCATGAATGAGTAAGAGACTCTTCAAAGATTTATAAAAGCCAGAAGAGATGAACATAGATGCAGGAGCTGGCACTAAGAGAAAAAACATGGGCCCAAGAAAGCCTTAAGAGGAAGAAAAGAAAGAGAAGCCAAATCCCTTTACGGGCAAATTTAATATGTGAACTTATTCATTCGTTTAAATCTAAAACTTATTTATAAACACAAAATCTCCCTTCTCTTGCGCATACTTTTGCTTTATCATCGCTGACTCTTTTAGCAGCACTCTTAATAAAATCTACTGTATCTATCTTCAGATCGTGTATCAGATGATAGAGCAGAAGTTTCTTGTAGTGGCCTTTTAATAGGCCCCAATATAGTTCAATTCCATTGAATTGAGGGCTATAAGGAACATTAAATACAGGTGTTATGTTTAGCCTTTCATATTCTCTCCTTGAGTCTTTAGTTTTATGAACTGATAAGTTATCAACAAACAGGATAATTTCTTATTCAGCATACTTATCTCTTAGCTATTGCAAGAACTGTATATATTATTCAGTCTTAATAGAGCGAGGGTGGATAACATAAGTCTCAAGCCCACTATCTTCACTGATTCCACCAAGGATTGCATGAGTTTATACCTTAACCTTTTGATCATAAACTTCTATGTTGCTGTACCTCTTATACCAAGACCTCGATATGAAGGTATTAAACGTGAATACTGCCTCATCAGCATGTATGAACTTTATATTATGCTCTTAAGCCCTCTGCATTTAATCGAATATATAATTTAAATTATCCTTATAAAATGGAACATTAAAATCGATCACTCTCTTAATGCGATTGACTGTCTTGTAAGATATACCATTCTTTTTATAGATATTAGCTATGGATTATGCAGAGATGTGTAGCTCAGGAAATTGGCGATGAAACATCACAGCCCTCTAGGCCAGAGAGAAATGAGCCCAGTATTTTAGAGTCTTATCATTAATAAGATAATCGATATGATGCTACTAGAATTTTAAAGGTCTTTTAGGCTTAGAATTAAGATGCTATCTCTTTAAATTCAATGCTAATAGACAGTGTGACCTAACAGTAGCAGGAGATTTATGGAGCAGTCTTGCAATAGATGTGTAATTTAGAATAGGTCTGAGTTGATCACTATAATCATTACATCCATAACGCAACTTAAACAATAAATCTATATATTCACTGTCATAAACTGATCCCAAACCTCGCATATTCTCACTTAAATTACTGATATTTAAACCATTAACCCCTACATAAACCCTATTAAAACCCTAATAAAGCATGCGTTAATAGTCTACTTTCATCAATCAAAAACTCAATCAAACAACTTCAGGGGTTTTGGGGTTTTGATTATATGACATATATTTAAAAAATTTAATTTATAGTTTTTTAAATAATGGCAGTTATTTTTGAACATTTTTCTTGAAGAAAATTTCAAGATTAAATATTTTTTTCTCATTTTTTAAGTGGTCGAATTGGGAATCCTCTCACTCTAGTATATAATTAATTAGTGTGCATATAGTAATTAGAACTTATAAATAATAAGTTGTAAACGAATTTGCTGTAATACATAATTTCAACTTTATATACTTTAAGAGTTTGCTAATTATGAATTTAGCTTAAAGTTGATTATAATAGTAAATTTGCGCTTTTAGTTAGAGGCAAATATTATATAAGATTTTAAACATTAATACACTCTTGAACTCGGAGTTCAATATTTTATTTTTCTTGAAGTATGTTCATTTAACTTTCGCTAGAAACAAGGAATAATGCACCAAAAAAATAAAACTTTTTTACAAATTTCAGTTTAATTTTTTTAGTAGTTGTTTTTAATTTGTATTTAGAGCAACTTGCTTTAATATTGAATGGAGATAATTACTCCTTGATTATTGGTTGGCTAGATTGAACAGCCTCCTTAGCTACAAATTTCATTTTTAAAATCTGAGTTGGGGACAATCGTCATAGAATATGGCTCATATCTTTGTGTCTTCTGCATTTAAAGATTCTTTCTCATTCCCTTTTCAAGCAACTAAAACTATATTAATTTAATTCAAAACTTGATCTGAAGAAATTATACATCTACAAGCTGATTCAATAATTAGAGTTATCGAGAACTTTAAATGTTAATCCCTTAAATTTTAAATTAGTTCATTGATTTAAAAGCTGATCAAACTTGCCATAAATTAAAATTGAATAAGCAAATCTTTCTTAATTAGTGTTATCAATGTTGAAGGAGTGATGAATTAAATTATAATAAATTAAAAGAAATATTTTTAAAAATTTTCGGGAACTTCTTCATTATTTAAACTAATACTTACATTTAATGATACTAAAATTGAAAACTTTTTCAGCTAATTATTCAAACTATCAGGTTTTCAAACTTTAGAATCTAATAAAAATTATTACTAAAATTCAATAATTAATCTTGGAAGTGATTTTAGTTTTAGAAATTGAGTTCATTTTACCCTATCTTATTTAATTGTTGATACCGAGTTTTGTGGATTGCATGAGTTTGAAAGTTTTTATAAATTATCCATTTGAAAAGAAAGTGTAAATGGCTCTCGCTTGAAGATAAGGCCTCCCTAAAAATATAAATTACAACCTCTAAAAGGCAAGAAATATGAATAACAAGAAGTAAAGAAAAGCATGCATCTATTGCTCCTACTTCAATAAATACCATTCAACAAGTTTATTATCGATATTAAGTTATTTATTTTTTAAAAGGGTTATCAAGAATAATTTACTAATAACCAAAGCCGTCTATTTCCCATAATGGAATATTATTCCTCTCATATTTAATTTTATTCATATTTTTAAATAATTATAATGATCTTAGTAATCATAATTTATGATTACTAAGATCATAATAATTAATTAATATTTGTTAAAATAAAAATCTTTTAAGATGAAGACGGAACCATATTGTATTCAGAATAATTTTGTAATTTACATTTATGATATCTATAATGTTTTTAAAACTCTTCCAGCAATACTTTGAATCAGTGATGGTGTAAGACAGAGACTTCAACAAGGAACAGGAAGACACTGGTTAGGGAAGTTTATCAATACTGACGGAGACATTTACGAGGGATACTGGAAAAATAACATAGCTGTTCAAGAAGTTCGATTTTCTAAAATATTAAAAAGTATTCGTATTGTTATTAATCTTATTGCTAATATTATCTATTTTCTCATTATTTTAATATATTCACAACTATATGAGAAAGCTCTAACCTTCTGATCAAATTTTTATTTAAGATTTCTCCCATTTCAATTATACTTGCATAATAATGCTTGATCAAACTATCAAGAAATGTTATTATTAAGAACAAATTTGCGAGGTTTTAAGGTTAATATAATCATATCAGCTATTTGTAAGGCAATTTGTTAAAATAAATATAGAATAAAGGAACCCCAAATATATTATAAATTATCTAAATGGATTTTGGTTAAGTTATCTATTCCTAAAATATCCTCAGTTATACTATCAAACTAATTTAATTGATAAAATTCATAAAATATCGCATGAATGCATCAAGATTTAAAAATTATAATCTTTAATGCAGATCAGTCGGAAACATTATCTTTTTATTAGAAAAATTATGATTTATATTTTATTGATTCATTCCAAGTATTTAGAATGAATCTTCATATAAAAATTATCAATGAAACTCTTGACTAATGTCTCCTTCTTGTCTCTTTTAATAAAGTGATGCCTAAAAAATAAATAAAATATCTTATTATATTAAAGATTAATATCATAAGGCTGTGAAAAGTATGAATTAATCTTAGTTACCTAGTAAGTTGTAAATAATGAAATAAGTTAAATAAATATATATATTTATAAGAATTATTGAAACTTCAACTTACTTTAGTAATTTACTATATCAAAGGCTTCTTGGGCTTAGTAACTAAAACTATATATAACTATTTAACCCAATATTAGTGTTTTATATTGCATCTTCCTCTGGTATTATTATAAGAATAATATAATATTTGGAAGTATATATAAATACTCCTATATTAGTTAATGTTTGTAATGACATCTAAGTAATTCATGTATTTAATTGAAAAATCAAGCAAGAACTTTTTCCTAAAATATCATCAATAAATTCCTTCGATATAATATTATTTAAAGTTTAAATTCATTATGATAAAAAGCAACTGTATGGCTTACATTTTATTGTCAAGAAAGGCTAAATAGTTTATTATTTGTCCCAGCTAATTTACAGCTAAATGAGATAAACTTATATTAACAATAAACTCTTTTTATTTTAGAAGATTAAATTCTATATTGGATTTATATTTCTGGATTCACTTACACTTCAAACGAATCAATTACATTTTTTATTATTCTTTTTATTTAATTCTTTACTGAAAGAAACCAATAGTATAATGAAAGCAAATTATTTAAGCAAGAATGAATTTCTATAATAGTTCATACTGTCTCTAGTTCAACATAAAGAATCCTTCTCTCCTCTTAACAAAGTACTACTCAGATCACTCCTTGCTACATAAACAATCTAGTAATCGAGGGATTATAATTTGTTAAATTTGTTAAAAATGAAGGTAGAACTCAAACGAACATAGATATTTTTAATTATACTTGAAATTAGGAGACTGAATACCATATAGACTTAGAAATGAAATCGAAACATCATGTGGACTCCTCAATGATACTTACCATAAAGACTACAAGGAGGTGGTCAATTAAGTAACTGACTTTATTAAGGCATCAATGAGCGTGTTGCAGTGAAGAAGGATATCTAATCTGAGAAAATATCAGGATTGGGATTGGATCATCGAAGATAATGGCAATAGATATGATAAAAGCTGATTAAAAAGTAATATAAATTAGTTTAAAATATATAAAAGTATTTGCAATGAATTTTAGATTTTATTAATTTTTATTATTGTGCCAAAAGTGAAATTGGCTTTGGTTTTTCAATTTCAAGTCTCAAATCGACTAATTTTAAGCGATTGCTAAAAAATATAAATCTGGACTCCGGAATTTCTCAATCCTATACTATTGTTAATTGCGAGGCGCTAATGACGAAACATTACCAAAGAGACAATTTTAAAAAGGCTTGATCACAAACTAGGCGCGGGAGGATTTGAGCTATCTAAAATAAGTGGACTCATAGACTTAGAGATCAAATATAGGAAATGAAGACATTCTTTCATTTTAATCTTGCTTTTAAACATTTTATCACGAGTAGCCTTTGCAAATCTAAGTCATAATTAATAAGTATTAAATGGTTTTCAGGAAAGCATGGCCAAAGTTCATCGTAATTCAACTATTAATGCAATTCCTCGATTGGGAACTTTATCATCTTTATTTACTTAATTGAACCTCTAAGTCTTCTACACAGTGCAATTCATCATCCACTGCTAAATGAAGTGTTTACTCATCGTCTCCTGTTTAGATACTTGATCTTGACTAATATCGACAGAACTGAAGAATGGTGAATTTTATAATTACTAATATAGATATATTGGATATAATTATACTAAATAATTTCAAATACAGAGTAAACAAAAATAAATATTTATATATACTTAATATATTGAAAAAAGATATTTTATCTTGATGATGAGCAGAAACTTCTAAAATTATAATTCTAGAGATTTTCCTATGCGGGGTTATATAATAGCTAGAGTAACTTAATAAAACCAGGATATCATTGACATAAAAAAAGAAGTCCTAATTTTTAATTAATTCATGACAATTAGAGCAAAAAGATAAAGTTTATAATTAAAAATATATAGTTGTTTAATGTACCTCACTTAATCTGCTGAATGATAAAACACAGGCTATATATCTATGAAATTAAAAATCAAAAGAAATCAATAACTGAGCCAAAGATCCTAATAAAGAATCAATTGGCATTTAAGTCATGATCGTATTTTTATCTCTAAATGATTTTCAGTTTAAATTTTGATGTAAATTACTTGCAGTTAGCATTTCCGAAAATGAAGCAATTTATCAAAATACGCAAACTTTTCTTCTCAATTGAAAAAAAAAATTGTCTGCTGAAGATGAAAAGCAAGAATATTTCTTTTCAAACCATTCTAGTTGCTTTAAAAGACGAAAGTTTTAAGAATTAGGGAGAGAAGTGGAAGAAATAAATCAAGAATAAACATTAAAATGTCTCAATATGAATAACAAAAGAATTTAATTTGATATTAAAGCAGCATACTGTAGAATATTATAAATACAATCATAAACTGAAATTGATCTACCTTAAATAACATGAATACTATCAAAATTTGTAATGTAATTAAGATAATTTGAAAATAACAAGCAATATATCTAATTAATAAGCTTTATTTTATCTATTATCATAATCATGTTAGATAGATTTTGATAATTTTACAAGGATCATTATTAAAAGCAAAAATTGAGTGATTAACAGCTTTTGAATTTACTAATGAAAAATAAGTCAATTTTTTAGAATTAATAATTATAAGAAAATAACCTAACAAAAACAACATTAACTTTTATTCGTTTAAATTAAGAGTAAATTAAAACCATTAAATTCTTAGTAAAAAATCAAATAAGCATCTTATTTAAGGATTTTAATCAAATAGAGAATAAATAGATCAATATCAGAACTATTTCATTTTTTAATTTACTTTATATTAAATAATATCTCATATGAATGAATATAAATGAAGATCGTAAATTTAATTGCTATTAAAGGAAGAATTGTCGTTTTTAAATAGACTTTAAATATTTATTTAGTTTATAGATAATTATCTTAGCATTTTTATTCTACAAGGAACATAAATAATAACTAAATATCATTATTTTTATATATGTGACAATCAATTTGCCTTTGCTATATTTTAATATTATTTATTTTAATATATTCTCATTTTTCATTCCTATTAAATAATAGTCTGAATTCTAAAATGGAATAATATTAAGCTAGATATCAGTTTTTGTGATTGCTTTATTTTTTAATTTTAATTTTAGTTTTACTTATCTATTTGTAATGATTTATAAATAGTAATAATATACAACCAATTAAGTGAAATTAAACTATTGAATTAACAATTGGAATATATAACTTATAGCAATAATGATGTTATTTATTGGATTTTATTCATAAAATTTCAATAATAACTACTCAATTAAGATTGATTCAATTAACTACTCTATTATCTTCTCTTAGAATATTCGATTAATTCTATAATGAACATCATGTTTTTTTAATTAACATTATTGAAGCAATTCTTAATTAACTGGATAATTAATATATTTTGTATCAACGTAAATAAAAATATTTAAATTCGAACACGACCCAACACAGTGCATATAGCTAACATTTTAAAAGTAATTTATTATTAGTAACTACAGATAGATTGATAAAAGCTCAAATGCCACTATATATTAATCATATGAGGGACTGTTCAATCTCAATCAACTAACTAACATCCATAAATGTTTCACATCAAATCCCAATTCTTATTCAATCACTTCTCTATTACCAACAGTGTTGTCTATGACACTTGAAGTTGCCCAACTCCGCGTTTGCTTTCCATTCTTTTTACGACTTAGTGCTGGTAAAATAACGTAGGTACTTGCTAATTATAGACTAAGCATAAAGACCACAGTACTTTTTATCATTTTTTATGTTCATTATGAGTTAAATAAAATATGTTGAACTGATGAATCCCTTAACTCTTCAATTTTGGGTTTTTGAGGGCCTCAAAAGATGCTCAGGGGAATTCATGAGATGACCTGGAATTAATCAAATCCACTAAATTTGGGTCCCTGAGCAAGAGCATGACACGGGAACACAAGATATATAGTCATCTTCAATAGTTATTGAGGGATCATTTTGTTAATTTTGGAATTTCTGAAAATTTGTTTATGACCGAAACATTTCCCGTTAAAATTTAATTTCAAATATATTTTCCAATAAACTCCCGAAGATAATGAATATGGTCAATAAGACCTCGCTGAACCCGAATATAAAATCAGAATTGTTGTATCATCAAAATTCGCAAAGATGCAGGCATTTGAAGTTCGTAGTTCGTGTGATCGTATTTATAAGAATGTGATTTTAGTGATTTCCATAATAATTCTTGCAAAAAGTCAAAAATTATTTTTTGGAGTCTGATTTAATTTCTTAAGATATAAAATATATGCCTTGAATCAGTCTTTTTCATATCGAGTCAAGAAGTGTAATTCTAATCATTAAGACCTCGCTGAGCTTGAATATCAAATAAGAATCGATTTATCTTGAAACGCACAAAGATATAAGCAAAGATAGAAATTTTCAGCAATTTCCTTATGTAACTTCTATTATTTGCATAGATGTTGATATATTGATATACTTATGCATTACTTATAACTTTAATGCAATATATTGCTTTGAAATAAACACCTTCCATGAAGAGAATTTATGAAAGCTGTTAGATGATCCTCTTCAAGCTTATTTGTATGTCTATTATGTTATTTCCATCTTTGTGGGTAAGGCAAGGTCTTGCTGTAATGGTTTGGATATTCAAAACTGGTTCACTTTTTAAGATGCATTTACTTAATTTAAGTGTTTAATCACTGTGTATAGTTTAAAATTTAATGAATATATGATAACTCTTATATTTTTATCTTTTATTCTCTGTGCCTATGAAGACTTTTTGTTGCGTTGATCTTCAAAATGCAAATTATTATTATATAATATAATAATTAATTATTATTATTGTTGTTATTGCTAAAGATTTCAAGCTTATTACTAACAAAAAAATATGAATACAGTGCTTTATGATAACAAAAAAACCTGAAAAAACATCTCTAAAAAAGTGAAAGTATAAAAAAAAGGAGATCAGGTTTCAGTGGTTGGCACGCTGACTGGTCCAGGCAAGGGACATGCCCCCCCAGGGATACCCCTGACAAAAGCCGCGCCCAGGCTGAGTCGTGGTCCGAAGATGCTAGTAAGGACATGGGAAGAGATGACAAGGGACAAGACCCCAGGAGCAACCTATGAGAGGCACATAGGTCCAAACGGCCAAAGTCTCTCCTCCCGCTGAAGAAGTACCGGAGACAAAAGACACAAAAGACATGCATTTTAGGCAATATATATCACCACAAGGAATTATTCAAACTAACTAATATATATAAGCTCAATAATAATAATAGCAATAACAACAATAATAATAATTATATATTTAATACTAGAGATCTTTATTTATAGTTTTCACATTCACCTTACCTTAATTCATTCATCATAATATAATAATTAGTTAAAATTTGTGTTAATAGGTAAACGTTTTAATTATGCTCAAGTGAGATTGTACTAATTGATATAGAAAAAGATTCGAAAGTTTCGTTATTACTGTCAGTTGCTAATTCGTTTTAAAAATTTTAATCACAATTTTGTTGTAACTTGGGGAAAATGAGTGGCATTTTCTTGCTTAAGGTGCTGTCCTCAGCTCAACCCTGAGTTACTATATTTTCTTCAATTATTTATAGCCACCCCAAATTGAATATGTTTAAATAGCTATTTATATCTTGTTTTATTCTTTTGTTCCTTAGATTTGAAATATCTTCAAATTTATGGCTAAGATTGAGATAGTGCTATATGGGAGGTTAAGCATAGTTTTCAGTAAAAATTAAAGAGTTTTCTTCTGTCTTATTAATTCAAATATATAAGTCCAGTTATCTTGTCAAAATATTACAACTTATTAGTGTGCTTGAATTTATAAGTCTAGTAATATTAAATTGTAGGACAAGGAATTGGGCATCACAAAATGTAGTTACTTTTGTAATGCTTTGAGACTTCTAGAAAATTATTAATTTACAAATGTCTTCACTAAGCATGCACACTTTGTGAATATTGCTAGGGGTATGTTCTTTATGTAGTCTCTGCAGACTAGTTTGGTTTAGTCATATTCAATGAATAATTATAATTATTTTAATACGTTAAATAATTTGAATGTTATTTAAAAATTAAATGTATATGAAAACTATTGTTTAAAGTATTTTATTGTTAATATATATGAATATTATATTTAATCTTTACTCTTCTGTTAATGTTAATCAATAATAACTGCTACTTTCATTTTCAAAGGAACATTCTTAAAGTGATTTGACTTTATCAAACACTTTAAATTCATACTTTCCAATAATATAAACAATACATATAACCCAATTATTTTCTTATTCATCATAAATTAAATAAAATTAATGTTTAAAACATCTTAAATACTATGAAATACAATGATATATAATTATTCATTCTCAAGGTATTAATTTGGTTAAATTGAAATCTAATGAGATTCAGTAATAATAATTCTATTTATTCAAATAAAATGTGGTGATAGCCATAGATCTTTAAGCTTAATATCTATCTGGAATATTAAATGATAACCGTAATCAGTATGGGCATATAGTTAGTTATTTAATAATATTCTTAAATCATTTATAAGTAACAAATAACTGCTGTAATATCAAGCATTTATGAACATCACATAATAATTAATTATTATTATGAATAATATATTTTGATATTATAACAAAAATGTAACTATCAATTTTGATAATTCATTTCCGTAATATTTACTATAACATTTTTTATATTATATGGAGTTGAGTTGCAGATCTTTCATAAAAGAGAGAATTAGTTATGATGAAATTTTTTTTGAAGTCAATTAATACAAAATAAGCTGCTATAGCCTTTTATTAATAAATAAAGTCATCGAATACAAACTTAAGTTTGTGAATTTCAACTACATTATGATTAATTAGCATGTTTAATGAGTCTTTGGACTTCAAATTTATTCATTATCTTCACTTTATCTCTCCGTTTTGTTAATGTCTAAACCTAATATAGATTGATCTCCCTCTCTGGAATTTTCTGACATTTAGTCTAACTATTTATAACATTTGCATTAAATGTTGCGAATTATTTATGTTTAGTGTTGAGTTCTCATTGAAGAGACATATTTCAAAGCAATGATGCTACGCATAAGTCACTGAAATCTCTCCATTTTGCTTGGTCATTACTTGATAGTTTATGAAAAATTCATCTGATTCAACTCATTTTATTTATTAATATGCTCAAAGCAGTTGTAATTCTCTTTTTTTGTATAATTTGTTATTTTATACTACATGATTACACCTTATTTTGCTTGAACTCTATGCATGCTAACTTCTTATAATGTTTTCTCTGATCTCCCAAATGAATAAAAATCCACTATCATCAAATTTAAAGCAGTTGATACAATCAAATTAACTATCATTCTTTGCCAGATATAAAGTGAATTGACTCTCTAGATTTCTCTAGAGTTATGTGATTAGTGATAAGCAATGCAATTATTCAGTAGTCTTTAGAGTTTATAGTTTGATTAAAACTGTTGATGATTAACACTTTTCTCATTTTCATATTCTTTGCCATTTGTTCTTTGCTTAGAATTAATCAATCTATTTTAGTTTTAATGTATGATTACTAGACTACCAACTGCTCTTCATAAGTCATTTACTTTAATCGTGTTAGTTTTCTTTTCATATTCAAGATGATTTTAAATTTTAACAGTTTCTTATGTAATGTTGACAGCTCGTTTAGGATATAATTCCTACTATATATATATCATGTAGAAATATGTACTTATCTAAAGTTTTCGGTCTTTCAATTCATTGTTTCAATATGTAAAAATTGTCAAAATTTTACATATAAATAAAAATACACATTTTAAACACTTTATTTAGGATAATTCGGTTATTTAAACATAAAGAGATATTAACAAACTCATATAATCGTGAAATGACATTTTTAAAATAAAATATGTAATTAATGAATTTCAAGTTAATATGAATATATATAATTATACTTGATTTTTTAAATTAAACAATAGAGTTTTTTGTTCTTAAAATTTTAAATTCTTCATTTAGATAACTTAGCTTTATACTTTATTTATCTATATCATAGTATATAACTAACATTAATTATTAATTTCTGATTTTCAATAGATATCTAAGTAAATTAATTTTAAATATAAGCACTCTATTTCGAAATGACTATAATTTATAAATAAAATATTGCTTTATATGTTAAAATAAATTAACTATTAACTGGAGTGTAAAAGTAGTGTTTGACTATTTATAATTATATATTCACATTAAGTATTAATAAATATTCTTCTCTAGTGTGCAATTCACTACTTATTTAAGCAATTAATAGAGGAAGCTTGTGTTTTTTAGTGGATTATGATTTTTAGTGATATAATTTCCTGCAATGAAGTTTTGTAGCCTTAATTCAATGTATATCTCTTTCTAAAGCTAATTTAATTTTATCCGTTATATATCTTCCTTGACTCCACTCTTCGGAGAGTTTCTTTCTTCAAAACGTTTCATTAATTCCTTCTACACCTTAGGGCTTGTAACTGAGCAGCAAACAATGGTCCCTAATTTTATTGTCATTGCTGTTCGGCCTAATTTGTAGAAATAATTTTATCGATTCAAAAGTATTGAGCTTTGACATTTGGATGATTTTGATTAACTGCTTTGTTGAAAAATGAACCATACTTTTGTTTGTGAATTTTAATTTTCAATTTATATGATTTAGAGGATTTTCTATTTATATTAAATTCACCAAATATCAAGCTAATTTTAATAAAATTAATGATTCAAGGACTCTCACTGTTGATCATTTTCACTTAATCCTGTAATTTTTTTGTCTTTTCTCCTATTTATGGTTAAATCTCAATTCATCAAGACTTCTCAAAAATTCTTTTTCATCTGCTTTCACTATTCTAAAAACGATGATACTTCAACCTTTATCCTCTTCATGTGATTCCTTTCTTTGTGTAATATTTATATAACATTTAGTAGTTTTCATTGAATTATTAATCCACTCAATAAATTAAATTAACATTTTGGATCTTTATAGAGTTTCAAGGTCTTTATTGTTTTAATATTTAAATTAGTTCAGTTTTATTTTGTCTTTTCTTCGTCAGACTTTAAATAAAATTCTTTTGGACATTATAACATTAGTTATTTATTAGGCTACTTAAATTTTTCATATAATTCTAATCCAAAAGAAAAATATTCTTTATTATTGTGACTTGTAACTTATACACTATCTCAAGTAATATATCTTATTAAAAGCATATTGAGTTTTTAATGGGCTGATCAAATTTCAAGCTTCAGGCGATTTTAGTTTACTATAAATTTGTATTAATACATATGTAAATGCTAATAACATAGCTCACGATTGTCCTCCCATGCTTTATTGGCATTTTTTATCAATCACATCTTGATTATGAACAACTTCTAATTATTCTGTAATTGTCTCGAACAAATTATTAGGCAAAACATTATAGTTGTATTAAAATTAAGCTCATAAATTGATTGAATATGAAAGTTTAGCATTTATAAATCTCCATATTAACTTGACATAATCTTATCAGTTGAGCATCATCGTTAAACTCAATATATTTTGATACCTATTGATCATATAAAATAGTTTAAAGGTTAATATTATTCCTAACACAGAATCTCCTAGTAATTTTGATCTCTAGTTTAAAGTACAGACACTTCAATTTATTGGCAGTTAGAATTTTTCTGATATAGTCTAGTTTGAAATATTGAGGTTTGATTTGAAAGTTTTTGTTGTTATTGCTGTAGTTACTGCTGTATTAGTAATTGCTGTATTTAATTTTGCAAAAATTCATAATTTTTTCAATGATAATCCTAATATTATTCTGTAAAAAGTGATATCTTTATTTTCAAATAATTCCACATAACGTAAGCCATTTTTGCCATTAAATAAATCAATTTCTAATTAAAAATTAATTTTCAAATCTAATATTGGAATAATAACTAAATACTTAGTAATTGACTGCAATAGATTTAATACATATCTTTAATTGTTAAACAAAATAATTTTACTATACTTATATAATTTTTAATTAATATAGTGAAAAAGCGCAGTTTTAAAAATATTATAATAATAATTATTCCGCTAAAGTTGTAGTAATTTCATTCATATTTTGAATTATTGACAAAATTAAAAATATTATATATTATATAATTTATAAAAGAGTATAAGCAGTAATGAAATTTGAACTTAATTCTTAGTCTAAAATCAAAACTACAATCAAAACCCCAAAAGCCTTTCAGTAGTTTGATTGAGTTTTTGATTGATAAAAGTAGACTATTAGTGCATACTTTATTAGGGTTTCAATAGGGTTTATGTAAGGGTTTAATGTTTAAATATTAGTATTTTAAGTGAGTATAACAAGCGAGCTTTATAAATATTTCACACAAACATTAGCTTAGAGTCATGTGGCAGTTCTCTGAATTTTATCTTTCTAAGTTGATGTTTGATTGTTTCTATTGTTTGTTAATTCTCTTAGCCTGGCTTGATAATAGTTGAGTATGCAAGTTCTCTGACCTCCATTTATTTTATTTTTATCGAGATATTGTTTGATTCTCTGCTTAGAATCTCTCTCACCCCTGCAGCTAAAGTAATCGTTTCTTGGCATGTAACTCTCATTATTATTACTGCTAGAGCCCAGATATCCCATTAAGTGTCTCCATCTCTCCAATCCTCTCTCTCTGGGAAATATCCAGGAGTGCCGTATACATTTCCTTATGCAGAGGCTTGCACTCTTTGAGCTCTGTTGAAGTCAATAATAAAAACTCTAAGAGGCTGAAAGTTTATCATGATGTTCTCTGGCTTTAAGTCTCTATGAACATAACCAAGCTTGTGAAGCTCTTCAATCCCCTCAACTATCTGCTATACTATCTAGCCAATTTATCTCTGACATCTATTGTCAGATAAGAATTCTCTGTAAGTCATTTCAAGTAAAGGAAGCCTGAAGGCTACATGATCTTTACCAAGTAAAATAGAATCAAGCTAGATGATATGCCTGCACTCATTTAACTTTGCCTTTTAAGAGCATAATACTCATTAGCAAATTCCATTTGGAACTTGTCATCAGCAAGGAAGTAATTGAAAGGATATATCTTGTAAGCATATTAGTCATCAGTAATTACTCTCTTCTCAACTTTATCTTCAAGAGTAAGGTAGCTTTCTAGGCAAGAATCTAAGTCAATAATTTTTAATATAGGAATCTTCATTGCTTCAATTTTAACCATTATTTTATTGATCTCAGAGACTGGAAAGTTCTTGACTGCTTTCTTCATTTTAACTTACTTCTAGACTTCAACTCTAAGAGACTCCACTGAGTTTCTTGATCTTCTCTTTTAAAGGAATTTATTACCAGTAGCTTCATGAATAAAGACAAAACTTTAATTGTGCTTTTTCTTTAAGTGCACTTTGAGATCTCTAGTATTAGAATATGGCTTCTCACAGAACTCACAGACATACTTCCCATCTTTCTTTTAATGCTTGAGATATAACCTTGGCATATCGTTGTGTATATCTCTCAAGTGTCTTTTATAAGTCGACTTGTAAGGCAAAACTTTATTGCATTCTTTGCATTAATAGTCAACTTTTGCTGGAATTTATTAATGCTCTATGGCGGGTTGTTTAACCTCCTCCTCAATTTGCACAGCTTCTTTTATAACATCTTGCTTAACTTATATTTAAATCTCAAAGCTAGACTGGTCAAAGTTGTCATAAGTAGGCTCCCACTGAGTACAAGCGTCTCTGGTCTCTACTTTTCTAGGTTGCTGAATGATAACTTTTATTGACATGATCCAAGTAATGCCGCTCTTCTCAAAAGTTTAGCGCTCATTTTAGTTTTCTGATATATTTTATTATAATCATAATAAAATATACATTGATAAACTATAATAGGAGAGTATAAGGCACTCTGGTAGATTCTCGGCTGAGAGATAAGAAAATTAAATAACCATACAAGACTGTAAGTTGACATATTTTATGAGAATTTTATGCATTTTAGTAAATTAATAAGCTCCTCAGGAAGTTTTGTTTCACTAGATGGTCCTCCAAATCAAGTTTGAACTTAATTTGGAGGACCTCCTAAAATAATTAAACATTATTAGGAGCAATTTAATGGAGAAATTTGATAAAAATGGAAATCAATCTGTGAAACTTGGAGCAAGTTTTTCAATGCTTCTCCGTATATCTTTTCAAGGTTGACCTCCAGTATGTCATCCCTATTTTGTAGTAAGATTTTTATAAACTTATAATGGATATCCATAATTTTAAATTTCATTAACATTTCTAGAAAGAGGAAGCAAGATGGAGTCTATGAATGATGCAATGAAGAGAATTTAATCTCAAGATTTAACAGGAAAATTTCGAAGTAAAGAGGACCTTTATAGATATTTGGTATAGCAAGGTAAGTTCTTAAGTAAGATTAATAAATCCGTTATAGTTGGATTGTTCTTGCCAACTTAGGAGGGAACTAAAATCTCATTCTTAAAAGCCTTACTGAGTGAAGAGAAAAAAGCTTTTAAGTCTAATGAAATTAGGATGATAGAGATACCTAACTACTCTGAAATATCAGTTACTAACCTATATGACGATGCTATGAGTGATCCGGAAGTAGCTCTCTACCTTCCATCAAAGCTATAGCTCTCTAATAAGTTGCCAGAAAGAAACTTCTTCTTTGGTGTTCTTGCAACTCTGAAACCTGAGTACTTAAATGAAGTTATTTAAGAAGCTCACAAGAAACGATACAGCATCTCTCCTGAAGAAAAAGAGAAGCAAGGTATTAAAATAAGTGATACCTGGCTGTAGGAACTTTAAAAGCATCCTTTCATCTCAAGTAAGCTTAGTCTTCTAACTTTATAGAAAAACCTGGTACTGCTATATACTTGATGAACGAGCGCAGCAAATTAAACAGAGAGAGAAAATCTCAAGTAAAACATGAATTGAGTAAGAGGCTCTACAAAGATTTATAAAAGCCAGACGAGATGAACATAGATGCAGGAGCTGGCACTAAGAGAAGAAAGATAGGCCCAAGCAAGCCTTAAGAGAAAGAAAAGAAAGAGAAGCCAAATCCGTTTACGGGCAAATTTAATATGAGAACTTATTCATTCATTTAAATCTAAAACTTATTTATATACACAAAATCTCCCTTCTCTTGCGCATACTTTAGCTTTCTCAACGCTGACTCTTTTAGCAGCACTCTCAATAAAATCGACTGTATCTATCTTTAAATCATGCATCATATGGTAGAGCAGCAATTTCTTATATTGACCTTTCAATGACCCCCAATATAATTCAATTCCATTAAACTAAGGGCTGTAAGGAACA
>ARYC01006606.1:0-15574 GCA_000711775.1 Oxytricha trifallax
ATGAGTTAAAATCCAGTGCTGCAAAACAAACCGTTTGAAGAGGTATAGAAATTGGTGCACAAGAATTTAAAGCGGTAGCACCATGAGATTACTAAGGTTCAAAGCAGAGAGAGATCCAAAAGTAAAAGCAGTACTACAAGTTCAAAGAGAAGATTAGTGAAATGATAATAAAAGCTTGACTAAATCAAAGAATAAAATAAGACTTGAGATCTTTATACTCGTCGCAGTGCCAGAGATAAAACATTCACTTGCACTTGTACAGAGCTGCCAGAGAGTGAAGAGACAATGGAAAGATGGTTGAAGGCAGCCTCTAGTGAGAGAAGGCACTTTAAAAGCGACATAAATCACAGAAATTCGGAGAGAAAACCAAGATTAAGAATTTGAGATTTATCTTAATTTTTTAAGCAATTCACCATATAAGTTTTTGCTATTAAGCATATAGAGATTCATGGAGGAATAGAAGCAGCAGCATTCAGAATTTGAAGTTCTCGGCTGCGCTAAGCAGGTTCAATCAGTTGTTATTGAGCATAAACTGGTCTCTCATCTTCGTAAGTCAAGCAACTCACTTTCCAAATTGTCATGATCTTGTTTCAACTTTTTAGTTTACTGCAAGAATTCCTGCTTATCTTATTTTAAAGCTTTTTCATAATCTTTTACCTCCTCCAATTAATCAAGAGTTCTCTTTCTTTTAGATGAATCCTTTACTAGATTCACAGCCTTACCTCGCTCAGCTACACACGAAATTAAGAGAGAGTAAACTTACTGCTAAAGTTAAGGCATCTGCTGAGAGCGTCCACGAACTCGGGTCTCATTTCTATAACGAGATCTCTGTTTTACTCTAGCTTTTCTCTTTGTTAGAGCATTGCATCATGAATCATCTGGGAGACACCTTCGGTGTCTAGGGTGAAGAGCAAGTCACAGATCCATTATCTGTCTAGGTGGACCCAATCTCGTTCATCAGGCAAGTATTACAGCAGTCTTGCAGATCCTCTTGCATAATCGAGAAAGTCTTAAACTGTAAGTCCATCGATTTGAGGCACTGCTGAAACTTTGACTGCGTCTCTTCTTACATACTATAATAACAGTTACAGGGGTAAATTAATCGTTACTTCTTTCTCTGCTCTTATGATTTACTTAAGGAAATAAATGTTGGTGGAGTCCGCTTTGGGTAAGAAAGCGTGGCAGTCTTGAGCAAGAAAGTTGTATAGCTCTTTCTTACTTTTGCATTTCTGGGCGAGTTCTTGAACATTGATACCAGTAAGTAATCCTTGGTTCATTAAAATTTAAAAGTTAGGTGCTTTTCACCATTTTTTATAGGTCAATTTCGATTCAGGAAGACACTACCGTTACTAAAACTAGAGAGTGCTTTTTATGATAATGAAATGTTACCAGCACGGTCCAATTTCAGCTAGCGGAATTCCTACCAGCACCAAGAGAATTCATTATTATTAAATTTAGGAATCCGTCTATGGAATCATATTATTAGAAACGACAGTCAAGACTCTCAGAATTCTTCAAGTTGGAAGATAAAGATTATGATGGTAATAGTTCAAGTGAAGAGCAGAGCTCTTCCAGTGGTTCAGAAGATTTTCAAAATCATGCAGAATACTTAACAACTAACATGCTTTACCAGGAACATAACTCTTGCAGATGTGAATATAGAAGAAGTAAGTGAAAATGATATGACTTCACTATTTAATGAGATTCGTGATGAAATTTCAGAGTTTGAAATCGATGGATTTATCATTGATCCTAAACAAAAATATAGAGAAAGTATTAAAAAAGGAGCTAATGAATCATTATTAATGATAATTAAATTAAGACTCTTGGTTAGCTAGTGTTAAAGCTTTACACTGAGTATAAGCAATCAGATTTAGAACCCTAGAGTTTGATGGAACCTGGTTAAGATTTCGACTTAAAAGCTCTTGAAGCCAAAGTTATTGAGAATCATAAAGTAAAAGATTAAATTCCGATTTTTGGTTAGCACACACAATTGAATGCAATAGTTCCTCGTAGACTACAAAAGTAGTTTAGAAAGGAGAAATAATTGTAAGAGAAGGAACTTAAACTTGCATAGTCACTTAGATTAAGAGTTACAGAAAAGTTAACTTACCTCTAAATAATGGATAGACTTGGTATATCATACTATAAATTAAGAAGGTACCTAAAAAGCCCAATCAAGAAAGCTTAATTTTGGAATCTAAAATAAATTAATAGAGGCAAGTATAAGAAACTGCATAGCAGAGCACGCACTCATATTGTGAATATGTTAATGTTTAACATTTAACCAGTGCAGGTTTCTGATATACAGCACAGTTTACAGAAGAATATTTAGTTAAGGTGTAGCAGGTAAATGATAAGAAGACTTTTGAAGAATGAATTAATGATGACTTATAAATAAATCAAGTAGATTTCAACATTGCATAACAGCAATAGTAGCAAGTTATAAAGATAGTATGCAGCTCAATAATTCGTGGAACACTTAAGTAAGGGTAGGAGAATAATCAATATTGATGAATCAACTCTTAACTAAACAGATTAAAGACACAGAGGTTGGACTGCCCCTTATGTAAAAAATCGAGTTACAAATTCACAGAGACTAAAATAAAGGAATTTAATTATTGGAGTTGCAAGTACAGGAGAGCTGTACTATACAGTTAATCATGGAAGAGCTAACTAGCACTCATTTATGTACTTCCTATGTAAACTAGTTAATGTATTGGATTCAGTTGACACTAGTTGGAGAGAAAATACTTTAATTCTACTTGATAATGCACCTTACCACAGATCACAAAGTATTATGAATAAGTACCTGGATTTGGCTTTGCCAATAATGTGTTTAGGGCCTTATCACTATAGAATCGCACCTGTTGGATTGATGTACTCTTGGATAAAAAATCGAGACTTGAACCCTCTGAATACCAGGGCGTAATCAAAGTAAGTCGCTTGGAGTTCACCTTTTTAGGGGCTACTGGGCAGCATTCATGAAAGAGCTGGGCATGAATATTAGCAGGATCAACTAGAACTTGGTGAGGCGCTGCTTTTATCACGTGTTGACAGAGGCCTTGGAATCGATTTCGCTAAAAGATTTGTGAGCTAGGCGAAAGTGCGAGGTTAATAAGCGGTGCTTGCTAGCAAGAGTGGCCTAATTTAATTCGATTTTTGCGAGTATTAGAAATTATTAAGGATAGCATTTTTAGTTGAATTAAGAACAGTTAATTGAATTTGAAATGAAATCTGCAAGGCTCTTACATTTAATTTATCTCGAATTTTTTGATAATTATTCACGATTTTTATAGGTTGGAATTCGCCATTTTGAAAAGTAGGTACCTTCAAAATGAGAGCAGTTAAGTTAAAATGGCGATTTTTGAGAACTAGGGCTTATAAAAATTAAGGGCTTGGGCTTTAAACTGTGTAAGTTAAATTGCACAAAAATAGAAAGTTGAAATTTTAAAAGTAAGGAAAATAGAGCGATTTTCGCAATAATTATATATAAGAAAGCAAATTAATTAAGAAGTCATAATTAGAAAATGGAGAACTTTGCGAATTTTTCTTATTGAAATCCTTAATTTAATATTCTCTAAATTTTATGCTTTAACTTTGCATTTTTAATTCATTTTGCCTTGAAAAGTGGCCGAAATTAGCAAGAAATGCGTTTTTACCATTCATTTTCTGGAAAAATGGGTGAGAAGTGAAAAAAAATCAGTCCTTTAAATATTGGGGGAAATGCGAAGCTATTTAAGAGAGACGCAAATTATAATTATTTATAATATTTACAAACATGCAAAACTTTTTCTCAACCTTATTTTCGTTTTTTTAAACAATTTTATCTAGCATGAATTAATACAATTCAAAGAATAAACATAAGAACTTAGTTCAATCAAAACTTAGACCTTCTATATAGAAGAATTTAATCTTTCCAGATGTATCTCAAAAATTGAGAATTAGTCAAAATGATATAAAGCAGATTCTTGCTTTTGAAAATCAAAAATAAATTGCATTTTGCAATTCTTCTAATACTTTGAATTTAAATTATCCAGCTAAAGCTAATAATTATTAGCAAGAAAATTAGGAAAAGCAAATTTAGCATTAAATATTTTTAGTTCTTTTCTAGCCCTTCAAATTCGTCTGTAAATTCCAGATAATCATCAAACTTTAGCAAATAAATGATTCATAATAAAATGAATCTTCTAGCAAATTCTGCTAAATTTTTCAATAATCAATTTTAGTATTCACTTGACGAAATCAATGATTTCATTAAAATTTTACCTAGCATAATTTTTGCAAAATAATCTTAGTTTTCAAGCAATTTTTTACAGGGAAAATTATATTTCCATGATACCTAAAGTACTTTCCTACTAGTTAATTTAGTAATTTAATCACATTTGAAGATATATAGCTTTAAAATCCAACAAAAATACTTTCATTATTTAATGCATTTAATTAAATTATGGGCTGTACAAAGTACATCAGCAAAGAGCAAATAATTCAAAAATTAATCTTTTCATTAAATGACATGAAATTAATTAAAATGCTCTAACTTACAATTTAACTTTTGATTTCAATTTAGTTTATGGACTTATCCACAATTATTAAAACAAAAATTTTTTCTTACAAGTTATTGACAGATTTTCAAAATTCGACTTGTACCCAACTAAACATAAAGCTCAAAGCATACTCTAGAAATTAAATGACTATAAATTCTCTATTATTCTTATATAGTTATTTGAACACTTAAAATACGACTTTTTGGTTATCAAGAAATTCTAAAATAATTGGTATTTTTACAATAAGAATAGTAAAATAATTAAAATTGTGCCTCAAAGTTTGCCATAAAATTACAGTAGTGCTCTGAAAAAGCACTAAATTTCAATGTAAGAATTCACAGATAAGTATTAAGGCTTTGAAAACAAAATTTATAGTTTATTTTAAGAAAATAAAAATGATTCAATCAATATTATTGATTAAGCTCAACTTTTAGACACTTTCTATTATGATTTAAACTATGAATAAATTTGCAAAAAGTGGAATTAATTAGATAAACTAATTCAAAAAAATTGCAAAAATCAGGAAAATTATATTTAAGCTTGCGACTCTGGATAATTATACGTGTCTCAAACCGCTTATATGAAAAAGTATTATGAATTAAATATAAAACAAAAAAAATGTAACAAGAAGCCTTAAGAGGTTTAATTTAAAAAAGACAGCAAATCAAAAACTAAAGCAATCCAAAAGAATTATGACTCAAGAAAATTAAATCTCAAGCCAAGAAATAGCTAAAGAATTTCCAAATACTAAAATGATCCTAGTTCAGAAGAAAACTGAAATTCTAATATAATATCTTATTTAATTTCCCTTAATCTTTCCCTTTATTTACACTCTTCAGCAATTTCATTTTATTTTATCTTTATATTAACTAATTTACCTATAATTTAGGCTAAGCTTAATTATACTCTAATTTTAGTAAAAATGCTAAGATTGAATTATTTCATTTATCATTTATTTCTAAATGCGATTTTCGCATTTCTAATTATATATAATAAAATAGCTAGTCAATTTCTCTGGATTAAATAAAAATAGTAATTTAAATTAATTTTGAAGGATTTATATTCTTAATAAAATGGAAGGCAAATATTAGCAATTTTAGCAATGTAAGAATATGTAACAATAAATATTGCTTAATTTTTTGTAATAAAAAAATGGCTTAGAAATGCCTAGTATAAATTCATTTGATTTAATTAAGCAAGAATACTCTTAGATTTTCTAAAATAATAATTATAATTAATTTTGGAATTTTTTCATTTTCAAATTTTGAATATTCAATTTTCGCTCTTTAGGCAAAGCAGTCATTTAGAAATAGAGAGAAAAATATTATAATATTAAAATAAAAATAAATTTGAAATGCCAGCTACTGTTACTCTATTAAATAATCATTCTATTGAAAATCTTAAATCAAATCAATCCAAAAAATGCCTAGAAGGACATCGTTATCCTGCCAAAATTATTATTCATTGTGATTTAAAGCCTGATAACATTTTAATCAAATTAAATTACACTCACACAGAATCATTCATAGAGAAATTAAGCCATAAAATATTCATGTTACCTTGTAAAAAATTTCAAATATTCAAATTTTATAATAAAACGATGATGACGAAGATGAAGAGGAAGATGAAGAGGAAATTCAAATAATTAAATTTCATTTATAAATTAATTAAACTAAATAATTCAAAATACCCTTGTTTGCATATTGCCTTATATTAGACTTTCATTTTAATTTAATAATTAATTTAATTTATTCTAAATATTCAAATATGCCTCATTTTTTTCCACATTTTTGATTCAGTAATTAAAAAAGATTTCGGCGACCACATTTCCGATTTTCATTTTCATTTTTTAATTCTTGCTCTACGATTTTCGCTCGATTTAATTCTGCAAAAATCAAGGGCAAAATAAAAACGCGGTTTTCCGAGAAATTCCAAAATTCGGGAGGTCATGTCCGTCTACTACAAAGTACTTTAATTTTATAATCCACGTTATTTCGTATTAACACATTTAATTAAATTCGTTTACGCACTTATCAAATTCTTATGCACATACGTATTGGGGTTTATATATATATATATTTAGAAGAATAATTAAGAGCTTTCAGACATATTCTATGAATACTATTCCCCAGAGAAGTTAGCCTATTATTTCTACTAGACAATCAAAACCCCAAAACCCTTTCAGTAGTTTGATTGAGTTTTTGATTGATAAAAGTAGACTATTAGCGCATACTTTATTAGGGTTTTAATAGGGTTTATGTAGGGGTTTAATGTTTAAATATTAGTATTTTAAGTGAGTATATGCGAGGTTTGGGGTCAGTTTATGACAGTGAGTATATAGATTTATTGTTTAAGTTGCGATATGGATGTGATGAATATAGTGAATAACTCAAGCCTGTTCTGAATTATACGTCTATAGCAAGGCTACACCATAAATCTCCTGCAACTGTGAGATCTCACTGTCTATTAGCAATGAATTTACAGAGAGAGCATCTTAATTCTAAGCCTAAGAGACCCTTAAATTTTAGCAGCATCATATTGAATATCTTATTAATGATAAGACTCTTAAATACTGGGCTCATTTCTCTCTAGCCTAGAGTGCTGTGATGTTTCATCGCCAATTTCCTGAGCTTCACATATCTGCTTAATCGATAGCTAACATATATAAAAAGAACGGAATATCTTACAAGACAGTCAATCGCATTAAGAGAGTGATTGACTTTAATGTTCCATTTTATAAGACTAATTTAAATTATATATTCGATTAAATGCAGAGATCTTAAGAGCATAATATTAAGTTCATACACGCTGATGAAGCTGTATTTACATTCAATACCTTTATATCAAGGTCTTGGTACAAGAGGTATAGTAATATAGAAGTTTATGACTAAAAGGTTAAGGTGTAAACTCATGCTATTCTTGGTGGAATAAGTGAAGATAGTGGCCTCGAGACTTATGTTATTCACCCTCGTTCTATAAAGACTGAATAATATATTAAGTTCTTGCAATAACTCAGAGATAAGTACGCTGACTAAGAGATTATTCTATTCGTTGATAACTTGTCAGTTCATAAAACTAAAGACTCAAGGAAGGAATATGAAAGGCTAAATATAACAACTGTATTTAATGTTCCTTACAGCCCTTAGTTCAATGGAATTGAGTTATATAGGGGGTTATTGAAAGGTCATAATAAAAATTACTGCTCTACCATCTGATGCATGATTTAAAAATAGATACAGTCGATTTTATTATGAGTGCTGCTAAGAGAGTCAGCGATGAGAAAGCTAAAGTATGCGAAAGAGAAGGGAGATTTTGTGTTTATAAATAAGTTTTAGATTTAAACGAATGAATAAGATCACATATTAAATTTGCCCGTAAAGGGATTTGGCTTCTCTTTCTTTTCTTCCTCTTAAGGCTTGCTTGGGCCCATGTTTGTTCTATTAGTGCCAGACCCTGTATCTATGTTTATCTCGTCTGGCTTTTAGAAATCTTTAAAGAGTCTCTTACTCAATTCATGCTTTACTTGAGACTTTCTCTCTCTGTTTAATTTGCTGCGCTCTTTCATCAAGAATATAGCAGTGCCAGGTTTTTCTATAAAGTTAGAGGACTAAGCTTACTTAAAATGAAAGGATGCTTTTGAAGTACCTATAACCATGTATCACTTATTTTAATACCTTGCTTCTCTTTTTCTTCAGGAGAGATGCTGTATCGTTTCTTGTGAGCTTCTTAAATTACTTCATTTAAGTACTCAGGTTTCAGAGTTGCAAGAACACCAAAGAAGAAGTTTCTCTCTGGCAACTTATTAGAGAGCTGTAGCTTTGATGGAAGGTAGAGAGCTACGTCCGGATCACTCATAGCATCGTCATATAGGTTAGTCACTGATATTTCAAGGTAGTTAGGAATTGCAATCATCCTAATTTCATTAGACTTAAAAGCTTTTTTCTCTTCACTCAGTAAGGCTTTTAAGAATGAGATTTTAGTTCCCTCCTAAGTCGGCAAAAACAATCCAACTATAATGGATTTATTAATCTTACTTAAGAACTTACCTTGCTATACCAAATATATATACAAGTCCTCTTTACTTCGAAATTTTCCTATTAAATCTTGAGATTAAATTCTCTTCATTGCAACATTCATAGACTCCATCTTGCTTCCTCTTCTAGAAATGTTAATGAAATTTAAAATTATGGATATCCATTAAAAGTTTATTAAAATCTTACTAATAAATAGGGAGGACCTACTGGAGGTCAACCTTAAAAAGATATGAGGAGAAGCATCGAAAAACTTACTCAAAGTTTCACAGATTGATTTCCATTTTTATCAATCTATCTCCATTAAATTACTCCTAACAATGTTTAATTATTTTAGGAGGTCCTCCAAAATAAGTTCAAACCTTATAGGAGTTAAATGTAAAGGTTAAAACTTAATTAGGAGCATATTAAATTAAAAAATGTTTAATAACATTACCTCCAAATTAAGTTCAAACTTGATTTGGAGGACCTCCTAGAGAAACAAAACTTCATTAGGAGTATTTTAATTTACTAAAATGTATAAATTCTCATAAAATATGTCAACTTACAGTCTCTTATGGTTAATTAATTTTCTTACCTCTCAGCAAAGAATCTACCAGAGTGTCATATACTCTACTATTATAGTTTATCAAGGTAGATTTTATCATTATTATTATAAAATATATCAGCAAACTAAAATGAGCGCTAACCTTTTGAGAAGAGCGGCATTACTTGAGCAAAGTCAATAAAAATTATCATTCCAAAAACCAAGAAAAGTAGAGACCAGAGACGCTCGTACTCAGTGGGAGCCTACTTATGACAACTTCGACCAGTCTAGCTTTGAGATTTAAATATAAGTTAAGTAGGAAGTTATTAAAGAAGCAGTGCAAATTGAGGAGGAGGTTAAACAACCCGCCATAAAACAATAATAAATACCAGCCAAAATTGACTATTAATGCAAAGAATGCAATAAAGTTTTCCCTTACAAGTCAACTTATAAGAGACACTTGAGAGATATACACACGAGATGCCAAGGTTATATCTCAAGCATTAAAAGAAAGATGGGAATATGTCTGTGAGTTCTGTGAGAAGCCATATTCTAATACTAGAGACCTTAAAGTGCACTTAAAGAAAAAGCACAATCAAAGTTTTGTCTTTATTCATGAACCCACAGGAAATAGATTCCTCTAAAAAAGAATCAAGAAACCCAGTGGAGTCTCTTAGAGTTGAAGTCTAGAAGTAAGTCAAAATGAAGAAAGCAGTCAAGAACTTTCCAGTCTCTGAGATCAATAAAATCATGGTTAAAATAGAGGCAATGAAGATTCCCATATTAAAATTATTGACTTAGATTCATGCCTAGAAAGCTACCTCACTCTTGAAGATAAATAGAGAAGAGAGTCATTACTGACGACTAATATGCTTACAAGATATATCCTTTCAATTACTTCCTTGCTGATGACAAGTTCCAAATGGAATTTGCTAATGAGTGTTATGCTCTTTAAAAGGCAAAGTTAAATGAGTGCAGGCATATCATCTAGCTTGATGCTATTTTACTTGGTAAAGATCATGTAGCCTTCAGGCTTCCTTTACTTGAAATGACTTACAGAGAATTCTTATCTGACAATAGATGTCAGAGATAAATTAGCTAGATAGTATAGCAGATAGTTGAAGGGATTGAAGAGCTTCACAAGCTAGGTTATGTTCATAGAGACTTAAAGCCAGAGAACATCATGATGAACTTTCAGCCTCTTAGATTTTATATTATTGACTTCAACAGAGCTCAAAGAGTGCAAGCCTCTGCATAAGGAAATGTATACGGCACTCCTGGATATTTCCCAGAGAGAGAGGATTGGAGAGATGGAGACACTTAATGGGATATCTGGGCTCTAGCAGTAATAATAATAGAGAGCGACATGCCAAGAAACGATTACTTTAGCTGCAGGGGTGAGAGAGATTCTAAGCAGAGAATCAAACAATATCTCGATAAAAATAAAATAAATGGAGGTCTCAGAGAACTTGCATACTCAACTATTATCAAGCCAAGCTAAGAGAATTAACAAACAATAGAAACAATCAAACATCAACTTAGAAAGATAAAATTCAGAGAACTGCCACATGACTCTAAGCTTATGTTTGTGTGAAATATTTATAAAAACTCGCTTGTTATACTCACTTAAAATACTAATATTTAAACATTAAACCCCTACATAAACCCTATTAAAACCCTAATAAAGTATGCGCTAATAGTCTACTTTTATCAATCAAAAACTCAATCAAACTACTGAAAGGGTTTTGGGGTTTTGAATCCAAATAATGGCTTACCTTCATTAAAGAGATATCTATTATGGAGATATGAAACCTCACAATCTTTTGGTTTTTAAAGATCAACTTATAAAAATTGGAGATCTAGGGACTACTATTAAGCTAGACCATAATATCTAAGAAGACTAAAAGGCTTATTTCATCAAAGGATTATCATTAGCATATCAAGACCTCAAAACCTTTGACAAATCAAAACATAAACTCCCATAGTTATTAATTAAAATTTTTACTATGAAGGGAGTTTCAATGTCTCTTTTGTAATTTTAGTTAACTTGTAAAATTTATTAAATAAATCAAAAAATCAAATTATATTTGAATAGACAAAAAATTTATACTTAATTGATATAATATATTATATTTTTAAGTACTTTTAATAAAAAAATTTTATCTAACAAATGAGTTATATATTACCTATCTAAATATAGAATAATATTTTAATTTAGATCTATTTTTTATGAAATACCTTCTTGAAAAAAATTGTTCAAACGTTGATAAAATTAAAGAATAAATTAAAATTAATTTCAAAGCTTTTGAAAATCGAAAGCCCATTTAATACAAATATTAATTGAAGGAAGATTCATTTTTGCATCTACTAATATTTTTTCAACCTCTTTAAATATTTAGGTAAGTCTTTTATCGTTGCTATATTCTCTCAACCTATTAATACATAAGATATTTTTTTTACTTTTGCTTCAAATTTTGCCCTAATAAGAAACTACAATACATTGACTATCATTGAGTAGATATTCCTATTTTAATCCCCAGTTTCCAATATCTTGCTTGTTTCATGTCTAATAAGAAATATTCTTGATTTTGGTGATATATGATTAATCTCCAATCTTATTTTAGTTGACAGAATTCCTTAGTCTTGTATTGATAACATTTGGTTTAACCAAGTAGAGGGCTTTTACATGCCACCTTACAAAAAGATCTCAATGATATTTGCCAAAGATGTTTTATAAGGGAGGAAGCACTCTATTAGGTCAATTGCAATATAGAGTATTAATTAAAACCCCAAAACCCTTTCAGTAGTTTGATTGAGTTTTTGATTGATAAAAGTAGACTATTATTGCATACTTTATTAGGGTTTTAATAGGGTTTATGTAGGGGTTTAATGTTTAAATATTAGTATTTTAAGTGAGTATATGCGAGGTTTGGGGTCTGTTTATGACAGTGAGTATATAGATTTATTGTTTAAGTTGCGATATGGATGTGATGAATATAGTGAATAACTCAAGCCTGTTCTGAATTATACGTCTATAGCAAGGCTACTCCATAAATCTCCAGCAACTGTGAGGTCTCACTGTCTATTAGCATTGAATTTAAAGAGATAGCATCTTAATTCTAAGCCTAAGAGACCCTCAAAATTTAAGCAGCATCATATCGAATATCTTATAAATGATAAGACTCTTAAATACTGTGCTCACTTCTCTCTGGCCTAGAGGGCTGTGATGCTTCATCGCCAATTTCCTGAGCTTCACATATCTGTTTAATCGATAGCTAGCATATATAAAAAGAACAGAATATCTTACAAGACAGTCAATCGCATTAAGAGAGTGATTGACTTTAATGTTCCATTTTATAAGACTAATTTAAATTATATATTCGATTAAATGCAGAGGTCTTAAGAGCATAATATAAAGTTCATACACGCTGATGAAGCTGTATTTACATTCAATACCTTTATATCAAGGTCTTGGTACAAGAGGTATAGTAATATAGAAGTTTATGACTAAAAGGTTAAGGTGTAAACTCATGCTATTCTTGGTGGAATAAGTGAAGATAGTGGCCTCGAGACTTATGTTATTCACCCTCGTTCTATAAAGACTGAATAATATATTAAGTTCTTGCAATAACTCAGAGATAAGTACGCTGACTAAGATATCATTCTATTCGTTGATAACTTGTCAGTTCATAAAACTAAAGACTCAAAACCCCAAAACCCCTTAGTGAGGTTTATAAGTGCTTTGATTTGTAGGGTATAGTTGGGGTCTTATTGGGGTTAGTAGAGAAAACGCAAGTTTTATGTGAATTTAATGAATATTTAATGAGTATTAATGTGCTTAATTCAAACAAATTTTATCTGCTTATCTTTGTGGTATCTCTTGAACTTTGCTCTCTTTAATGTTTCAAGTATATCTTCTAATGATGATCTTGGATATGCTGGAGCTCTTACTATGATCATCTCAACCATTTTCTTAATCTAAGTGCATACATCTTCTTGCTTTATATGTTTAACAGCCATGCTTATTGATTACTTTTCTTGCTTTGTTCCGAAGTACGACATACTTTCCATATCGCACTCTAAAATAATTGCTGCTACCGCCCAGACATCCCACTAAACAGAGCCATTAGTCCACTTCTCTCTTATTGGGAAGTACCCAGGTGTGCCTAGCACTTTAGCTAAAGTCACTATTTCTTACCTTATTGCTCTATTGAAATCAATGACTACTATTTCTAAAGGACAGAGATTTAGCATTACATTTTCTGGCTTCAAATCTCTATGAACATACCCTAGATCATGCAGCTCTTTCACACCCTTGGTCATTTCCGTGAGTATCTCATTCAAGTCATCTGGGTATCTATTATGGTAGAGATAATCTCTTAGAGTCATTTCAAATTTCTTAAGTCGTAGTGCAATAAAACCATGTCCAAGAATAACTCCATCGAGTTTAAGCAAGTTCTTGCATTACCTTTTATGAGCCTCTCTTAGTATTATGTATTCATTGGCAAACTCATTTTGATACTGCTCGTTCCTAATAAGATATTTGAAAGGATATACTTTATAAGCATACTCATCAACTACTATGAGTTTTGCCTTGTTAGGCACATCAATATGTAAATAGTTGTCAATGCAAAAACTGAGATCTACTGCATTTAATGCAGGTATATACATAGCTCTCTCTTACAAGCATGCTATATATAATTCATTAGCTGGTTGGTTCATTGACTCAAAACGTTTCTGCTTCTTAAGTCTCTCTTCCTGCTCTCTTTAAGACTCTACAGTATTGGACTTTCTCTTGGCTGGTATAAGTTTTTATGTTTCTTTATCTTGCATTAAAAACTCACTTAAATGATGTTTTTGCATGTGTCTTTTAACTTTAGCTGAGTGAGTGTAAGACTTCATGCAAGTCGTGCACTAATACCTGCCATCGACCTTTTCGTGCTTAAAATATATCTTAGCTCTCCCAGAGTGCATCTCTTTGATGTGCCTCTTCAAGCTCGAATCAGTTGAGAAGAAATTTTAGCATTCATCACATTAGAATTCTTTAATCTTTTCTAGTGGGAGATGTTCTTTTAACTCCTCAACATCTTCGATTAGCGTTTAAATACTTATCTCTGCTCTCTGCTTCCTGATATTTATTTCTAGAACAAACACCTCTGATTCAAACTCAAGAGCTTTAAGCTCTGGCTCCTTTTCAATGTATATGATCTCTGGCTTCTTAGTTTATCCAAAGTTTAGCTAAGATTACCACTGCAGAGAGACTGCTTTGCGATTTAAGTTAGCCGCCATGTTTAAATTCAAATTTAAATTTCTATTATAAAGCTCTAATAACCTCTCTAGTTATAGTAACTTTGTATAGGAGTTGGTACTGCAACAACAATGGGTGATTCTTAGGCGTTAGACATCATATTTATACTAAGTTTATAACTATAAATTTTCTAAATTCATGCTTAATATTTTTAACTTTGGTACCAACTTAGAAAAAATTCAGGTTGGTACTGGTACCAATTAGATTTTGAACCATTTTGGAACTTTTCCATTAAAACCTCATTACTTTAAAATAGGTACTAATTAAGTTTTGGTACTATTAAATTGGTACCAATTAAAATTAAACGGATTTAGTACAAGTACTAATTAAATTAAAACAAACTTAGAACTAATTTAATGGAATAAATTGATAAAAATGGAGCTCTATCACTGCAGTTTTTTACACCTTCTGCAAACTTTCTCCACGTATCTTTAAAGGGTTGAGTTCCTATATGATGCCCATATTTAATAGTAAGTTTTAAATAATAGGATCCATAAGTCTATATATTATAATTTGAAATTCATTTATAGGAAGAGGAAGAAAGATGGAATCACTCAATGATCAAATGAAAAGAGTTGAGGCTCAAGAATTGATATCAAGATTCAGAAGTAAAGAAGATCACTATCGATACCTAATTTTGCATTGTAAGATAACTTGATGACTATTAACATATTATGCAGTTGGTTCATTCCTTCCAACTATGGTAGGTAACAAAATTTCATTCTTGAAAGCAATACTTTGTGAGGAGAAGAATGGTTTTAAAAATAAAGAGATTAAAATAATAGAAAATTCTCAACTAACCTTTGATTTCAGTCACTAATCTTAATAAGGATGCCATGTAAGATGAGGAAGTGGTAGTTTACCTTCTTACTAAGAAAAAACTCTCTAATAAACTACAAGAGAGGAACTTTTTCTTTGGCGTTCTTGGTACAATAAAAGAGGTGTATCTCAGAGAAATAATTGAAGAAGCTCATACGAAATGATATTCTATCTCTCCTGAAGACTAGAAGAAGCAAGGCATTCTAATAAGCTCAGCTTGAAGCTTGGCTAGAGGAACATAAGAAGCATCCTTATCTTTCAAGTAAACTTTGGCATATAACTTTGTAGGAAAATCTGGCACTGGTATATATCTTATGAAAGAGCATGCTAAGGTTCATAGAGA
>ARYC01006607.1:0-36874 GCA_000711775.1 Oxytricha trifallax
AATTTCTATTTCTTTCTTTTGGGCTTTTAATAGATGTTTCTTTAAGTCTCTTGTATGAGAGTACTGCTTATTGCACTCAAAGCAGTCATACTTCCCATCAACTTTGGTATGCTTTAAGTCAACAGTAGGCTTAGCTTCCTTATGGACCTTCATATGCCTGTACCAGCTAAATTTATGAGTCAAGGCTCTTTCATACTTCTCACAAAAATTTACTTCAGCTTCCTGTGATTATCTCCACACACTTGTTTGCCATTTATTTTCTATTATTAATTTCTATTTTAATAACAGAGACCTCAAGTGATAGCTCTTTCTGTTCTTTATGAGAGTTCATCTCACAGCTATCACACTTTTTATTGCTGCCAAAGGTAAGTCCCATTTAGTTTTATGGAAGTGCTGTTGTTTTTCTTAAAATGTTGGCGCTCATATTTAAATTTGAATTTAAAATTATAAAACTGGCACTATAACTCAGAGCTCATATGAGAGTTTTGCAAGCCTACAAGTTTCAAGGGAAGTTTTTAGAATATTAGAGAAGAAATATTAGTGCTAAGAGACGATCCAACTCTAAATATGAATGAGAAAGTATCCATTTTTACTATCAATAATAAATTGATTATAGCATATACGAGTTAGGAGGTACACATTATGAAGTACATACTGATTTAGGAGGTATTTTGTCATTTTATGATTAAAATTAGGGTGCTCCTAATTAAGTACTAGCATTTATCAAAGCTCCTAATTAAGTACTAGCACTTTAGCTGCACCTAATTAAGTAAGTACCAATTTAAATTTAATTAGAGGTTGACCTCCTATAGGATGCCCATATTTAATAGTAAGTTTTACAGAGGTATATAATTGAAATCAATAAACTAAAATTTGAATATCATTTCTTAGATCTGTAAACAAGATGGAGTCAATGAATGATGCAATGAAAAGAGTGCAAGCAAAAGAATTGATTCAAAGATTTAGAAGAAAGGAAAATTTGCACCGCTACCTGGTGCAGCAAGGTAAAGAACTCATAGTGACTAATCTTGATTATGTAGTTGATTTGTTCCTCCCAACGAAGGAAGGTACTAAAATTTCATTTCTAAGAGCGATACTCTGCGAAGAGAAGAAAGAATTAAAAACTTAAGATGTAAAGTTACAGAGATTCCAAACTATCCAGAAATCTCAGTGACTTATATGATGATATGATATGAATGACCCAGAGGTTTCGCTGTCCTGCCTACTTAGAAGCAGTTGTAAAATAAAATACCTGAAAGAAACTATTTCTTTGGCATACATACAACAATTAAAGTTGATTACTTGAAATAAATTATTCAAGAACCCCATAAGAAAAGGTACAGCATCTCTTCAAAAGATAAGGAAAAACAAGGATCAAGATAAATGAGAGCTGGCTATCAGAACTGCAGAAGCAACCTTATATTTCAAGTAAGATTTGTAGCTTAACTATTTAGAAAAATCTGGTACTGCCATCTTCTTGATGAAGGAATAGAGCAAGCTTCACAAAGAGCGAAAGTCGCACACAAAGTATGAAGTTAGCAAGAGACTTTATTCAAATATCTAGCCTCCAGAGTCAATAAACATAGATGCAGGAGCTGGCAGCAAGAGTAGAAACAAAGGCCCAAGCAAGACTTAAGAGGAAGAAAAGAAAGAGTAGCCAGCTCCCTCTAAAGAATTTTAAATGTGGCTTATATATTCATTAACTTAACTACAAAACTTATATATATATACATTCACTCTCCCTTCTTTAGCACACTTTTAAGCCAACAAATTATCTACTCTCTTCGCTGAGCTTTTAATAAAGTCTACTGTATCGAGAGGTAGGTCATGCATCAAGTGGTAGAGCAGCAGTTTCTTGTAATGACCTTTTAATATACCCCAGTAGAACTCAATTCCATTAAACTATGGACTGTAAGGTACGTTAAACACTGGCGTTATTCTAAGTTGTTCATAACTCTTCCTTGCTTCTTTAGTATTATGAACAGAAAGATTACCAACGAATAGAATAATCTCTTATTCAGGGTACTTCTCTCTCAGCTGCTCTAAGAACTTAAAATACTACTCTGTCTTAATAGAGCGAGGATGAATAACATAAGTTTCTAAACCAGCATCCTCGCTAATTCCACCAAGAATTGCCATTGTTAAACCTTGACTTTTTAGTCATATACCTCTATATTACGCCTCTTATACCAAGACTTCTAGATGAAAGTGTTGAAGGTAAACACAGCCTCGTCAGCATGAATAAACTTAAGATTACTCTATTAGGCTATCTGCATTTAATTATAAATATAAGTTAAGTTATTGTTGTAAAATAGCAGAGTGAAATCAATCACTCTCTTGATACGATTCACACCTTTGTAAGAGATACCGTTTCGTTTATAAATGTTTGCAACAGATTATGCAGAGATTTTCAACTCAGGGAACTGGCGGTGAAACGTAGTAGCTCGTTGGTCGAGAGAAAAGTGAGCCCAATACTTCAAAGTTTTCTAATTAATAAGATAGTCAATATGATTAAATAGGAACTTTGACTTCCTCTAAGGCATAGAATTCAGTTATTATTGCTTTAGTTATACTGCTATAAGCCAGTAGGATTAACATTTGATTGACTTCGCTTTAAGAGCATTGCAATTGACTTATAATTAAGCACTGTTTTTACTTATTCACTGTATATATCATATCCATAGCACAGTTTAAACACTAAATCTACATACTCCTCATCATAAATAAACCCCAAAAGCTTTTGCTATTTTTGTTTCGCATTTAATTAATAACCTCAACCCCTAACAAATTCCTTAGAAACCAAAGCATTTTTAAACCTCATTAAGGAGTTTTGGGATTTTGATTGAATAGTTTCTTGTTAGCATCAGAAATAATATTGAAAGATTCAAATTCTTTGATGTAAAATGTCTTAATTAAAGAACTTGAAGTTTTACGCAGCATTTTTGATTGTAGCTCTTTTTAAGATTATTGATTTTGGTTTTACTTTTTGTGGTTCTACTAGTTAAATAGGAAATAGTTGGTTTAAATCTGATTTATTAATTGCCATTATTTCACTAATGTCCTTAGAAATTTGCTCTAAACACTTAAGCGTGCTTAAAATAATCAGACTTTTAAAAGTTTTAAGGCAGGAAAGAAATATAAGTATAAATGACAATTAAAATTTCATAATGGACAAACTAATTTTATACTTTAGAAAATGCGTAAACTAAATAATTATTTAAAAAAATATTTAAATTATAATAGACTATAAGTTAATAAGAATAGTCTCTATAATATTAACATTAATTAATAAATAAAATATTATTGTACTATGAATTGATTGCTTAAGAGATGTTTTCTTCTTTAAATATATCGACTACCATTAATTGGGTTGACTTCATATATCAAAGTGCTGTCATTACTGATATAGATCTGGCTTCTTTACCTGTTATCGTCATTTTCTTTATTTCTTTTAAAGTGACAAATAACAGTTTTTTGTCGAATTTGTTTGTTGGAGTAGTCATTTTTGCTTACAACATAGAAAAAATGTTTTGAAAAAGTAGTTCTTGTTAACTAAAAAGCAGAGATTATGGCATAACAATGAAATTATATTAATCTAATCTGAACTCATGAAAAGATTGAAGAAACTTAATTAAGACTGGAGAGGTCCATACTTAAATCTTTCAACAAAAAGCCGCTATGATGAGTTAATACTTGTATGTATTCTGATCAACACAGTCATTCTTGGTGTTAAATCACTAAATATAAATAAATATACTCAATTTAATTTTTTTAAACTATCTTATTAATGGTATGGTAATAATTAAGCATTAGATAATGGAATAGAAACAATAAATTAGGTTTTCATTTTGGTTTTTACCGCTGAAGTTGTCCTTAAACAATAGCTTATAATCAATGGTATTTTAAAGATGATTGGAATTATTGCTATTTTTCAATTACGGCATTAATTATAATCAGCATAATTCTGGTTTCAAAGAATAGCCTACAACTTAACCCTGATACTACTTTAGTTAGGTTCTTTAGAACTGGTAGAGCATTGAAGCTTTTTAGAAGAATAAAATCTCTTCTTATAATACCTCAAACTTTTATGTTTCCTCTAATAGCACTGGCTAACATTAGAAATCTTCAACTATTGATAATTAATATTTACTCTTTTCTGGGAATGTAATTTATTGCTGATGTCAAATTTGGAGGATTGATAAATAGCTATGCCAATTTTTAGAATATGGGGAGCTTAATCTTAGCTTTGTTTGATAATGACATATCAACTGGTAGAGTTTGGCCTAAGCTTATGAATTACTGCTAAAATTTTTTATCAAGTCATTATTAATGTGTGGGGAATGCATAAGACGATTCTTATGTAGTTCTAGAAGATTTACTCTACTCCAAACTATTCATAGTCATTATCATCCAAGGCTTTCATGATTCGACTGAAAAAGACAACAAACTCCTGAATTCAGATCACAGCGATCACTACAGAGATTTTTTATCAGTCTTTGAACCATATGTAAGAGAAACAAGTTCCCATAATAAATAATAGGCAAAAATTTTTATTATATGCAAGAATTATGGAAAATTACTGATATTCCTTGAGGAATCTCTTAGCTGTGATTCATCTTTCGATTTCAATTATCTGAGACAAGAAAAGTGTTCGGCATCAGTGTATCTACTAAAGTACAATTACCACATCAATTATTAATACATGGATTTCTTTGAGAACTTGACACTGCTCATGATTGAAAAGAGAGAATTAATTGACTACTTGGGGAGATACATTAAAAAATTAGAAATAAATAACTTTTAGTAGCTGAAACACCTGCTTACTTTTAGGCAGGGATTTTGTTCTATTTAAAAAGAACGAAGTTTCTTATATGTACAACTCATTTCTGTTATAACTGTCTTATATTCTCACAAAACAATCGAGAGAAGTTTAAGACTCAAGATTAAAAATCATTCTAATCTATGTTATATTTTAATTATAAGTTGATATACATATTATTGCTATAAAATATAAATTAAATAAATATGAAAATCTTGCTGAGAGTTTATGTTTAACAGATCAAATGATAGATATTGAAAGTACAAAAAACTTAAAGAGTGCAACTTCAGGATTATTTTGGAATCAACTCATCAAGGGGAGTTCAGGAATCAGAGAAATTAAGTTTACAGTTGGCCAAAATAGCAAAAAAAGACTCTTATCAAATTGAAACACAGCTCGCAAAAAAAGGAGCTGATAATGGCGCTTTGTGTTTATAAGAAAATACATTAAAGATCAGATAAGTTAGGTTACATTAAGATAATGGGCTCTGAAATCAATAGCACCTATTTCTGATTTATAATTAATTAGTTTTACTAGCTTATTATATTATTTACTGCAATAATTTTAATAAGTATATTGTTTTATATAGATAAATTTAAACAAGAAAAATAAGCCAAGAAAAAAGTAGAAATTATTTTTCATCTTTATTATGATATTATAGTTTAGTTCAATTTATTTAATGAAAATATTTTTGTTTATAATTCTAATCCTAACTTTATTCAGTATTAGTATTAAAAAATTAAAAAAAAACTAATTAAAAATAATTTATATTTTCCAATTATTATTAGTTTTTTGTAATTATTGATTAATTATTTTATTATTTGATTAAAAATCTTAACATATAAATAATGGCTTTAACTTCAATAAAGTTTGGGACTATTACTATTAATCCAAATTATCTATTCTTTAACTAAGGTGTTGTCTTCTGCAAAGGTTGTTCGCAACCAAATGCAAAAATAGCCGTAAGTACCCTTTTAATATTTCTATATTCCACTTATTTAGAAGTCTTGGTTTAACCCCGTCCCCAGGAATAGATAGATAGATAGATAGACAAAAAAGAGCTTTTTGCAATTCCTTGACAGTACAATTGCTTACTAGATTATTATAAGACTATCGACCAAAGAATTATAATTTAAATTAATAATAATTGCATTAAATTTAGTTTATACAATTATAGAAAATTCTAAACGATTTATAAGATGATAATTTTACTGATGAAAAGTTCAGTAAATGTTTCAATGAAATGACAGTATAAGAAAAGGAGTATTAATTCTATTTTTAGATTTAAACATATAAATTTATAATTATTAATAATAAAAAAGTAACTTTCTATGTTTATGCTAGTCAAGAATGAATCGAAAGCTATAGCTCATGCTATGCCTGATGAAGTGTGCGGTTTCACTGATATCATTGATGATCCATTGAGATAGATTCTATTGTAAATTAATTTTTATGTTATTAATAAATTTTTAGTTCTGCTCATCATGAAAGATAGGTATTTGATGTCACATACTTCCTTTGTTCACCAGCATTTTATTCTATCTATAATTCTAAATAAATAAAATATAATATAATCAATTGTAAAAACACTAGATCATGATTGAAAATATCATACCATCCATTAGAAGCAGTTTTTGACTTTGAAAAGCGACCACGAACTGCAGGCTCTGAAGTATCTCGTGATCTTAATAGACTTATAGAAGCAGGGCCGGCGTTTTTGGAAGAGAGTGAAAAGTTGCAGTTGCTTACAAGAGAATTGGCTTAAAAATAAGAAAATATTCACAGAATGATGAAGGAGCAAGATGATAAGAGTCAATCTATGAAACTCACAAGCTATTTATTGAAATCTTTATTTTAAATATTAATAGCTCTGAGATTGTTGATTTAAGAAGAACGATTAAGATGCTGTAATCAGAAAACGCAATTTTAAGACGTTAAATGGAAGAGGAAGAAGCGATTGATTTGTTAAATTTAGTTGCCAAAGAAATCTCTTTTATGACTAATGAAGAAGTGAAGAGCAAGATTATAAAGCTTGCTCAAGCTTACAGAATTTTAAAGCATTTTAATTGAAAATCTTTTTAAAAAGTTACAGAGCTGTGAGATTAAGAAACGAAGAATTTGAAAGAGACCTAGTTCATGCCAAATTAATGCAAACTGAGTTAGAAAACATGCAACATGCCTACGTTGATTCAGCAAAAATACTCCAAGAACTACAGAAAGAACTCAAGAAAACTAATTTGTACAAAAATACTATAAGAAAGCAAGAAAAGATCATTGCCAAATTAGAGTCTTTACTTGAGAAAACATTGAAGGATACTTAAAGAGCAAGAGATGGCATGCTGGAATTATAAAAATTTAGAACTGAAAACTTGGATCTTTAATAAGCTTTTAAGAGCAAGGCTATGCATTAAGGAGATTGCAATGAAGTTACATAGTATAAGCAATTTAATATTCTATAATCTGTCCTTATTTAAAGTTGACAGTCTTACAAGAGAAATAAGTCTAACGGAGACTCTAGTAGATGAACTTCGTGAAGAATAAAAAAATAAGAGACCAAAAACTGCAGGGCAACATAATTGTGAAGACAAAAGGATCGACTACAAAGTGAGGTTGTAAGAGTCTCAGGCTATGTAGAATGAAATGACCAAGAATGCTTCTAAATTTGCCAAGGAAATCACCAAGCTCTCTCAGAGAAGAAGTCCTTAATTGAATATGCACAGAGATGAACTAAATGAATAATTAACACAATTAAAATACAAATCATAAATTAAAATGAAAAATTAAATAAATCTTTATAGATTTGATGTTACAGATAATAAGATTGAATAATAAGTAAGTTATATATTATTAGCTTTATTAAAAATTTCTTTCACATAAAATCTTACTCATTATATATTTGATCTTGATAATTAAAATTCTTTTGATTATTAATCATTTCTTCAATCTTGCTCTTGAATATTTTTACACTTTCCAATCCAATTTTATTTCAACTGCCATCATCTTCTCATTTTCCCCTCTTTTCCTCTTCTGCAACAAACCTATTCTTTAAAAACTCTTAGAGTTTAAAAGACTCTCAGTGATTTGATTAAAACCAGTACTGCCAGTTGTCATAAACTATGGGTTTTCCTTGTTGTTCCAAAACACTTCGACGTTGTCATTTCGTAACATATAAATGCCATTTCCAACTTTAATGACGTCTTAGAGTCTCAATTTGCTACCAATTTAAGTGTTACCTTGACTTAAACTGTAAATTTTATCAAACTGAATAGCGATGAAGATTTAGTTTCTAATAAAGGAAAATTTAGAGACCTCTAAAAGAATTAAAGAGTCCATGTATAAGCTATGTCTGTTTTTTGACTAAACACTTTAACAGAATACTTAAAATCAAGAGCTAAATTGGGGAAAAGGGAGTATTTCCCCTAGTTTAAGAGTAAATGTAGCGAAGTTGAAAAAGTCGAAGAAGAAATGAAACAAGCAATATATGAGAAGTTTTTCAAAAAACTGCCTTATTAAGTTTGTATAAAATGTGTTAGTAAATGATTTGTGAGCGGCACTGAATTTTTTATCAATCATTTTTATTATTTTAATATTTTTAATCAAATTAGGTAATTCTTTATTTTGAAATAAATATATCATAAGTTGATGTAGCTTTATACGTAAAGAATGATGAAAAAAATGTGTGTTACTTGTGGTGCACGATAGAATCATTAGATAGACAGAAAAAGGGCTACTAAGTTACTTGTTTAGAAAATAAAAGACCCGTTTTCTTGTTTGCAGAGACTAAAATTTGAAAAATGAAATCTCAAGTCAGAACAAGTTTGATTGTATTGATGGAGTGGGTGGTGAGAGAAGAGTGTTGAAAGAGAAGAAAAACCATGCAATTTTATGAGGCAAGTGATTTAAATTTGTGATTATGTCTTTGTTTAATTAATTCTTTTGATTTGTGATATAACATTTTTTTTTCTCCAAAGAGTGATAAATTGTAAACTAGAGAGGAATTAAATAACTAAATAAAATTAGAAATATCATATGGTATTAATTTAAGAAGTGGAATTCCTTCGCAATTAGATCGAGTCTCACTTAATTTTTTTAAGTAAACTCACACATTCTTTAAGAAAAAGACATCAATAATATTTAGGAATAACCTCCTAAATAGGCATTTTCTCAAAATTACATACAATACCAAACTAAAACTAAATATAATAAAGTGAATAGAAGATAAATGAGGAACCTAATGTCAAGAGGCTTGCAACTGGAAGGACATTAGCATAGAAACTTAATCCAGATAAAATAAAAGAGTCAGGAGAATTTACTAGCGTTAAAACAAGAGTAACCTACCACTTTGGTCAATAATTTATTCCAAGATGGAACTTCACCTCATAATACTTCATTAAAATATGTCTCAACCTATATTTTTTTATTTTCATCTTTTATTAATTAATTAATTAATTAATTAACTAAAATTAACCTATATATGTATCAATCCCTCTTCAAACTAACAATAGCATTAATAATTTTGCAATAAATTTCAATCAAATAGAGCCAGTACTTCATAGATTAACTAAGAAAACATGAGATCCCAAAACTACAAATAGAACAATTAAAAAGTAGTGAGATAAACAAATTTTAGTTTCTCTTATCAACCATTTTTGGATCAAAATAAAATGTCAATCTAAAACAAAGATATCAGTATTTAAACTACTCCCAGCACTTTCTAAAGTATTACTATCCAAAATAAGAAAAATGAAACACCTAAAATTCCAATTTTCTAGAAGATTATACCAAAGTAGATTTAGATAGGCATTATTAACTAAGCAAGAGCTTAAGTTCAAAATTCACGAAAAATTATTACGGATTAAGCCAAGAAGTTTAGAGAAAACTTCATTTTTGATAAAAATGCTTAATAAAAGCCATTGGCTAGTCAATAAATAATAAAATCTGATTTGAACCTACTTGTAATGCCCAATTCTTCACTTATTCAATAATAATAAGTAAAAATATTTGATCCATTAGAAATTCTAAAATAAACAAACCATGTTTCACCTTAAAAGATTCAAAGTTCCAGTATTATATAAAATCTTCAATCAAAATATGCTAGTGTAATTATTTCAATAAAATTAGGGTAGAAAAAACAGTAGGATTAAGAAGCCATAAAGTGACTTAAAGTGTACAGAAATTCATGCTAAAGCAAGTTAGTTTGTCAATGAATTAAAATAACATGCAAATTAGAAATGATCTCTAGAACATGAGTATGCTAATAGCATCTTAATATAATCTTAAAAACTGGCTTCAAAATCAACCTACTGATATTTTCAACATTAATCAATCAATATACAATTGCTATTTGCAATAAATTTCTATAATTCTTAATATGAACTTAAATCCAAACTACAGTAATAGAATATCAGCTGTAATTCAATCAAATCAATCAAATAATGGTCATTAACCCATCAATAAATAAAGAGTAAAATCAAAGACGAGAATAAACTCATAGAGCAAGATTTAAATATTCAAATAAAGACATTAAAAACTAAGAATACATAGCAAAGTTAAGAAATAATTAAATTTAATAATGAGAATGAGAATTGAAAGAAGACTTTAGCTGATTAAATTTTAAGATTTGAAAAACCCCTAGAAAAGTTTCAAAAAAAAAATGGACTAAAACTGCTAAAAGGATAAGTACGAAAATTAATAGCTGAAGTTTAAATTTAATGAGATTCAAATATCATTTGACATAGCTAAAGCTCATATTCAATTTCTTATAATGGTAAGTAATTACAGATATTTTGGAATATATGGTGACAAGATTCAAGATTAGTTATCCTAGTACTTTAGTGTCTCATTTGAGAAATTAAAGTTAAATTCAACATAACTTCGATTAAACATGGCTAAAAAACTCTAGTGACTTAATAGACCGATCAATTGTGATGAGAGAAGGAAACTGATCCAACAAATAAAAAGTGTTCTAGTTGCTAAAAATGATGCAGTTTTTAAAACTATTTAAGATTTAGACTTTTAAAAAGAGTTAAATATTGTTAAAATAGATAAAAATAGGAAATTTGAGAAATAAAGATATTAGAAATACTTTCATTATAATATTAACTGCCAGTAATTAGGAGTGTTAGTAATACTAATTTGATTTAGATTTAAAATTTAATTAATTAATATAAGATTTAATGTATTAAAAAGTGGTCAGGTGGACTGGCCGGAGTTTTTGGTAATCCACCGCAAATGTATTATATAATTAATTTATAAATTACCAATGTGTAGATTAAGCTAATACTGTGTTCACTCACTAGACATCTCTACTGTCTCTGACCACTGACTGTATGTTCTAAAACGGCTGCCTTCTTGCTCCCTGATCAGTTTGAAATCTTGAGTAGAGGAACCGAGCTACCATTGGCGTTGTTAATGGGAATGCCTCCTCCCCGCTTTGTGTCGGTATCTCGGATTGTCAGAGCAAACATCTCGACTTGAAAGCATTGGCATCTTCGGGGTCCATCTTACTAAACCGGGGTCGTGAAGGGGCGAATGCAGAGGTAGTAAATCTCATTTGAGCGATCGGTGTAGACTTCGATGTGGCTGAAACCCGGAATTTGACTCGTCATTAAGCTTTGGCACTACTTCCAGAGGTCTTCGCTACCCTCGCTTTGAATCTGTAGGAAGAATTAGTGACGGTTGTGAGACATTATTATTATATTACTTACTGAGTCTCCGCGCAGTAATAAGGTCACGATGGGCTCTCAGTCATTCAAACATCCGTCGTAGTGGTCTCCGGTGTGCTGGTTCCATTGTAGTTCTACACATCCGTAATTATTAAATTAATTATATATAATACATTTGCGGTAGACCACAAAAAACTCCGGCCTGACCACCTGACCACTTTTTATTATTGATTATTTTATATTAATTAATTAAATTTTAATACTAAATCTAATTACACTTACTAATACTCCTAGTTCATGACAGTTATGATTACTAATATAGTTTTAATTTATTTGTATTTCTTGAATTTCCTATTTTTATCTATTTTAACAATAATAGCAAGAATTGGAAAACTGTCGAACTTCCTCTACCACTTTTGCATATCAGTTCGTATAATACAAATCATAATTCGGCAACAAGTAGAAAGGATACTCATATCAACTTATTCACTCATCAGTAGCACTACTCAAGGAATACCTTCAAATACTCGAACAAAATTAATTCTAATAACACAGTAAACTTCTAAAGGATTGGTGAAAGTCTTTATATTGGCACTCTAGGATCTAAATCTAACACTAGAAAGCAGTTCGAGTCTAACACCACTCCAGTTCCAAGTTAAAGGAGAATCTCAGCGAGAAACGAAAGAAGTAATTCTTCGAATGATCGATCAGAGTAAAATAAGTCTATGCAGTAAATTTTAACTTTCTCAAAATAAAGTAAGTATTTTTATGATTATAATTAAGTTTTTAGAATTATTAATGGACAAAAGAAGCACAAAGAAGTCAAACAAGACTCAAAATAAATATATGAAATGACTAAAAATTACAGACATATCATAAACTAGGTTTAAAATATATAATATTATAAAGTTAAAAATTTAAACGATTGAAAATTTTTAAATAGAAGTGAGTAATAATTCAGTTTAACAGTCTAAAATGAATCAAATGGAATGATTTTGAAGAGAAGACTCGATATTAGAATAACTCTGAGTCAAGATTAAAAATTAGAGAGATTATACGATATTGAGCAAGTTGTTAATTTTATCTTCTTTTTTAAGAATGCTTAAGAGAAAGACAAAAAAAGAATATTAGAGCATGTCAAATAATAAAATTAGAGTTTCCTAGCTGCCCCCTAATTCCATATTAAGAACCAATAATTGAAGTTTCTCCTATTTACTATTAAAAATTTATCAGCCAACTATTAATTCCCCTCACAAAATCAGCTTTCCAAGTAAATTACACATTAAAATACAAAAAGAAATTACAAAAAACAAATTAAAAAACGCAACTTTAATGGGCTTTATAAACCATATTTATGCTGGTAATTAAGCAAAAGAAGAGTCGGTTTATTCACTAAATAGAAATAAATTGAGCTTAGGGCCTAGAATGAACATGAATATCAAGAGCCAATATTCAGAAAACTTGCTACAATATAAGAAGAATTGCTGTTTAACAGAAAATTAACTTTTGCCTCATTATTCCAAAAATTCATAAACCACATTAAACTTTTCTGGCAACTATTCAAAATTCTTTCCGCAAAAACCAGATCCAGCTGAATCCTTAAAAGAAGCAAGCTCTTTAGGATTTGAGCAATCTTTAAATTTAGATAAGTGAGATTATATCATAGCCATAAACCCAATCTCTTGTTCTTCATCCAAAGTGGGTTCTAAGTGATTTAGGTGTTAATCTGATCAATATGAAAATTCTAGATTTTAGTATAGAGATTTATCTACATAGAGATCAGCAGACTGTGTTTAACTCAAGCTTCGAATCGATGAAATCTCTATAATAATCCCATTTTATTTATTTTAAGTAAAGTAAACGACAAACAACAGAGTAGTTAAGCGTTTGGAGAAGCCAAAGAGAATGAACTAAGTTTTAAATAGATAAACTTCAATCAAAAATCATACCCCACAAGCTATATCTCTTTATAGTACTCCAACTAGAAAGCAAAATCCATTTGTCAACTAAAGTACCTCTGCTTATGGAGAGTAATTAATCTTAAATATAATGAAAATTTTTTTTAAATCTCTCTAACAAGGATTGGCAAGAACTTTTAAAAATGGCAGAAAATACTTTCTTGCAGGATACTCAATAAGAGATTGAAAACGATGATGATTTTTTTTTTACCAATTACCAATAAGTGACGAAGATCAAAAAGACTCTTCTTAACAATAAATTTTGAAATTAAACTTAAACTCCACTTTCCATACCTCAACTAGTGTGACACTTTCAGCTTGCAGTAACAAGATGTTCTCATCTTTTTTAGAGACTATAACTTCTTTCAACAAGACTTTCTTCTCTAATTATTAATCCCTAGTAAACAACCAAGTCTGTAATAAAATTCTAGCAATCCCAAAACCTCCCCAATAATACTCTAAATGAATTCAAAGCATAAGATTATTCTTGAGTAAACCTAACTAAGCAAAATGAGTTGCATGACTACGTAGACAATTAAGTCATGGTAGCTACTACCCTTGTTTAAAGAAATAAAGATTTAGAAAAGTAAAAATAGGAACATAAATAACAAATATCTGTGAGAAACGAAGACATACAGGCTTTGAATAAGTAAATAACTGCCAATTAAATTAAATTAAATTTGTTAAAAAAACCAAGATTTTTAATGAAAATCAAAGTAGAATTCAAGAATAAATGAGCGTATAATGTTCTCCCCGACACCCCTACCCTCCCTAAGCCCTAGCGAGCCTTACAACCCAACCCCCTACCACCCCTACCCACCCTACCCCTCACCTACCCCCCATAAAATAAGCCATTACAGAAAAAATTGACTCCCACAGCCTGAATCGAATTCCTTCGTGACATCTCGACTTCATGACCATTTATACATACAAAAAATAACATAAATTTTCAAAATCTTTTCTCCAACTATAAGCTACAAATACGATATAATTTTTTAATTTTGATAAGTTTCACTTCGCCCACCGACTTTTTCACACATACTCCCATTGGAAAAATAAATATTATAAATTTCTATATAAAAAAAATAAATTATTTTTATTGACATAACATAAATAATTTAACTCAAAAAAAATTAATCTCTTACATCACCCTCATTCAACATATTTCAAAAAAGTAGCATGATTAATTTTAAATTTTTAATTTTTTTCAATTTTATTCTGGCTCATTTACATTTTTTTTCATAAATCGTAAGTTTGTTATAATTACAATTTACTTTATTAATAAAAAGCAATGTTTTCTTTAAAGATCAGGTTGAACAAAGTTTTTGGCTGCTGCAACAACCTATTGTCCTTCTCCTGCCCTCTATCATCATCTGGCTCAAGAAGTTCAATGTCCAAATGTAACTACCACTAACTCATCTTAGAAAAATAGGTTACCAAAAAATGACCCGTTAATCAAATTAAAGGACAATAAGAATTATAAAAGCCAATATAGAGTTGTTTTCCTATGCCAGAAAGAATTAATCTAGATCCTTTTGGAATTATTGTCATACCTGTTCCAAAAATTCTCGTTTTCACTATAGTATTAACCTGAAGAGGAAGAAAAATACTTTGTTTAACCAGATCTTTAATGATTGATATAATATAAAAGAAAATATAAATACAATTTACGAACTGTATTGATTTTTATTATGCAAATATAATGAAGTACTGGTTAATTAAAATAACATTAGTTTTAAGTTTTTTACTTTACTTATCAGTACTACAATAAGTTCAAGATAAATAAAATAATATTTAACATTTAAGTGATTGAATATAAATGGAGAAAATTTAAAGGTTTAATGGATGATGCTTTGACTTTTAATTCTTTTTACTTTATACATCTTTACGAACTAAAATTGAAAGATACTTAATTTAAAAAAAACAACTATTAGATGTCTAAAATAATTGAAATAAATATGCAAATATTTATGCATGAATTAAAAGTAAGAGATTTATAAAATAATTGTTTTTCTTAATATGAACTAACTTTAGTGTAATTTGAATTGAAAGTTTACTAAAAGACGATCTATTTTTTTTTACAGAATTATAAATAAAGTAAATTGTAATTATAACAAACTTACGATTTATGAAAAAAAATGTAAATGACTTTTTGGAAATATGCTGAATGACGGTGATGTAAGAGATTAATTTATTTAAAGTTAAATTATGTATGTTATGCCAATAAAAATAATTAATTTTTTTAAAAAATAGAAATTTAATAATATTTATTTTTCCAATAGGAGTATGTGAGAAAAAGTTGGTGGGCAAAGTAAAACTTATCAAAAATAAAAAATTATATTGTATTTGTAACTTATAATTGGAGAAAAGATTTTGAAAATTTTATGATATTTTTTGTATGTATAAATGGTCATGAAGTCGAGATGTCACGAAGGAATTCGATTCAGGCTGTGGGAGTCAATTTTTTCAAATGAAATGGCATATTTTATGGGGGGTATGGGTAGGGGTAGGGGTAGGAGAAGGGGTAGGGGAGGGGTAGGGGTGTAAGGCTCGCTAGGGTAAGGGGAGGGGTAGGGTGTGTGGGGAGAACAGATATATTAAAGATTAGAAGTAAGATATAAAATTTCTATTATAATAGTGAGAATAGATTGCACAAATTGGCAAGTTAGAGAAATGAACTGCTTGAAAAACTTGAAGTATTCCTGCATGAGTATTAATATCAATCTTAAAATGAGCAAGAAGTTCTTAAAAGTGACAAAATCGAGATAAGATAACTTTAAAAGTTGGATGGGGGGAAGAAACAGTGAACTCAAGGCCATCAAAATAAATTTTAAATGTTAGCAAAAAGTAATACTGAAATAAACTAAACAAATAAAATTTAAGAATAACATAATGAATAGCTTTGTCTAAACTTAGAAAATGTAGTCAAAATTAGAATGATACAAAGATAAAATAATCAGTAACAATATCAAAGAAAAACTTTAATTAAAAAATAATCAATAATAAATTGACTTTTATATATTTTCTCTATCATTGAAAATAGCTTTTAATTAGATATTTGTATATTGACTCAAAATAAAGAGATCTTAAATAACGACTATATGATGATTATTAATCAATTCTTATCATCAATATCATATCTTTATTCTAAGATAAGTTACGACAACAAAAAGTCGCATTTCGGCATGTTAAAGGATGGAAGAGATTTAGTTTTCACAATGACTGAATTAATCGGAGTTTTTGACTCCCTTTTCCTTGCCCTAGAAAATACTCCTAACTTACTGCATGAAACTTTATAACAGTCGTTTAGTCTTACTTTAAAAGATAAACTCATTCAATTAAGATAAATAATTTGAAGGATTTAAGAAATTAGAATTAATAATTAAGAAAAAATGAATAAAAATAATGGCAGATATCTGGCAGCTGGTTACTCAACTAAATTTGTAAGTTACAAAAACATATCTAAACTTTTTTATATTCTAGCAATACTTATCAGCAGAAGTCACGAAGGCAGACGACAGTGAGTTCAGAAGACATCAGAAGGAATTGCATAAACTCTAATAAGAATGACCAGTTGGAGCTTAATATCAAGGAGAGTGGAAAGAAAAGGTAACTGTAACTGGTTATGACTTTGCATATTTGTTTAAGAGTAGTTATAAGTTTAATATGATTTCATTTTAATTTATCATTCCTGGTTATTTTTCATAAATGCAAATAGGGTTACGCTTTGACTAATAACATTAATCAGAATTTGGTAAATAATAATTTATTTTCACTTGACAATGATTTCGTAGGGGAATTTTAGCCTAATGAAAAGAAAATCAATGTGAACAATGTAAAGTCAAGAATTTATTTGAGCTCACTTAACAATTTAAAGTTTAGCAAAAACAGTCACAGTTAAGACAACTTTTAAGGATCTTATGGACCACAAAGTGGAAACGTTAAGATTAATTTACTTGGGTTTTAGGATTAATTACCTCTGGGACTTTTTTAAAGAATGTCTCAAGACGTTACAAAATAAAATGAGATTCTGTCTCTTGGTGATGTTAAAGAATATAAATTCGGAAATTCTAGCATTTCTATGATCTCAATTGGGTTTAAGGAGAAGAACAGTCTTAGCAATAATGCTTTATCTAAACTTACAGGTGGTTAAGTTACAGAAAGTGTAAATTTAATAAAGTCTGGATTTTTAGTATAAGGCTACAATAAAAACAGCTTATTAACAAACCTGAACTTAAAAGAAAACAGAATCAATTCAATTGATCGCGTTTTCACTAATTCTTTCTGTTTTAAGAGCAAGGGTAACAAAATCATAAGTAATATAATAATAATAATTAGATCACATTGAGGTCTCTGGGGACCCCCGATCTGAAATATGTTTAATATATTTAAGGGACAAGACCTTTCAATGGTTATGGAGTCTTGCTTGTTACAAGAAAGTTCATCCTTAAAAGTTAGACAGTAGGTTGTCTATTTGTCATCAACTGTGTCTGCTCTTCTTGTTCTTCACTTTCTCTTCTTCTTTTTGATGAATTTAGTTTTCTCATGTTTGATATGTTATTCATCTTTTGAAACCAGTTTTTCAATCGAATCTTGAATCTATAAGCTTTCCAAGTCTATATTTAGTTTCCTGAAGTTTCTGAGTCTCTGCACATTTCTAAGAGTACAACTAATTTTCTAGTCATTGTATTTGTATTCTCTTTAGGTAAGAAATCCTAATTTTTCAAATCTATTATATTAATTTTGTGATTGTAATTCAACCATTAGGTCTATTTAGAAAATTTCCTTATTAATACTTATATTTTTGGTTCTGATCAGGTGTGGTGTTTATCCCTAATTTCTGATGTCAACAGAAAAGTTTTCTGATATTTTAAGCAAGTATGGGGACGCTTAAGTAGGAGCTTCTTGTTTGTCGTTGATGTGTTCATTCTTTGACAGAAGCGTATTTGGGGTTATGTAGGGTTCTTTTACTATTGCTTGAGGAGACTATGTTATATTCTGAGTTTGGTCAAAAAGAGTATTTTAAGATATACGTGTCTCTTTTTCTTCCCTATTTAGTACCCTAAGTGCGTCATTACCTTAACTTCTACTTTATTCCTATTTGATAGTAGATTTTTGGTCAAATAAGTTTTATTAGAAGATGGGGTTTAGTTGGAGGGGTCTCTGGGTTTTATGGATGCTAAATTATTGAGATAGTGAACAGTTTGGTTTGAAAAGATCATTCCATGTTGGTGGTGTTTATCTCAATTGAGTAGTTGGTTTACCCCAGATATCTAGAGTTGGTAAATTTGTGTTTGAACTATTAAATAAATTTACCTAGTTATTGCTAGGTGTATTATTAAATAGATTGCTACTCTAGGTGATCCTCTTAGAGTCTTAGTTAAATAGTTTGTTATTTGAGATCACTATTAAATAGTGAGTTTTAACTGGAGGTATGGCCGAAGATGCTCTGACTCTTTGTTGAGCTTGCTTGTTCTGGGATTTTTATGTTGTGCAGGCTCTATTGTGAAGTTTGGGGATGGTATCTCTTTGTTCTTTGAGTTTTCTTTTTCTGATTTTTGCCTCAACCTCTTCCTTGAATCTCATTGAGTAAAGTCAGTGTTACTCGGCTCGTCTATTGCTAGTGCTAGGAGATTGGCTTGGTGGTGGTTGAGGTCTATACTCAGAAGTCCCTAGATAGCGAAGTCCGCTAATCTTTCTTATTGCTTATCGTTGAAGTAAGCAATAAGGTCTACTCCGTCAACATGTTCTGTGGACGAAGGAGAACAGGCGCTTTGGTCGACTTATTAAACTTCCAACTTTTGTGGTCTAAGCGGATCATGGGTGATCCTGTTACTTGACTTAGAGTTCCACATTCGGAAAGGTGCGACCTATTTATTAACTTTTTAATTTAAAAGTTAACAAAATTAGTTAATAAATTTATAAATATAGTTAAGTTTTAATTTATTAAATTAATGCAGGAAGTCAAAGAAAACCTTAAAGCCCTTGAACTCTACAAGAAATGGAATTTATCCAATCAAATATTAATACTCAAAAGAAGCAAAATAATTTTATAGTAAATGCTGAACTTGAGAAGAAATGTAGAGATATCCTTGAGAAGAATTCCAAGGTTGAATTAGACTGTAAAAAACGGCAACCCTTGGCTAAAAGAAAAAAATCAAGATCTTTAATGGTTCTCAGGATTTATTCAGTTCAATTTGTTATTTATATTATTTATTCTAATAAAATATTTCATATAAAAAATTTTCTCACAAAATATTTTTATATCTTTATCACTTATAATATTAATAATGAGTATTGAATATGAAATTAAATGTATCAAAATTACATAATTTGATTAAAAAATATACAATTTTATGATATTATAAATGTTTGGGTTATTTTCTGCTAAAGAGATATTTTTTATGTTATTAAATAGTGATTTATAATAAGTCTATTTAATCATTGATATAAAGATATTAAAATTAAAGACATGCAAGAAATGTTCTCAATTGAAACATGATTTATAGATACCTTGGTAACTCAGGCCTCAAGGTTTTAGTTCTCTTTTTCAGAAACTGGCTTTACTCTAACAAACAAGAAGTTTATGATATTACCAGAGAAAAATCAAGAAATTCGTTGATGCAGGAGTTTATTTCTTCGACACTAGTGAAATCTACGAAGATGGAGATGCTGAGACTGCTGAGGCCGCCCGAGGTTCTCCTAAGACTGCTTTGGTTTTGCCGACTGCTCTTCGTTCTGCAGAGATAGCCCTTGGTTCTGCTGAAAAGTTGGTTTTATATAAAAGAGAAGACTTAGTCATTTCAGCAAAGCCCCCCTCAGGTGAAGAAACGGAGTTAACGCCCTCTTCTTATCTATAAGGCATATTTATGGAAGGCATCAACAACTCACTTAAGAGACTTTAAGTCAATTATGTGGACATCAACTACTGCAAGTAACTAAACTATGAGACTCCTTTAGAAGAAACAGTGAAAGCTCTTTATACTGTTATTCAGCAAGGAAATTTTTTTCTACTTGTGTTTTACAGGGTAGTCTGCAGAAAGAATCTCTAAATCAATTGAGCTTTGTCAAAGACTTAACCTTCTCAAGCCAATTGTTGAAAAATATATCGGTGAAAAAGAAATATTCAAAGGCTTGAGAGAACTTGCAGAACTTTTATCTAAGATTTTCTAGAAATAAAGAATTTCACTTGCTCAGAGATCTAAGGCGCTTTGTTTGCTATGCCAAGAATACTTTTATCCTAAAGTGCAGTAGAAACCGCTGCTAAGAAACAGAGTCTTCAACCAGGTTTTCTTTTTCTGCAAGGAGTTAGTTGATTAAACTGGTATTAGGACAGGAGCAAGAAGTGGATTCGGTCGAAGAGAAGGGGAATATCATTTAAGATTTACTAACTTAGTCACTCCCCATAGAAACAATAAAGGCTGCCCATTATATCTTAAAAACTTTTAATGAAAAGATTCATGACGAGTACAAGTGAGCAATCTGATCATAATAATGCATTTTAAAATGAAGTTTTGTTGAATACACTTGCTATGGTATCCAAAACTTCTTTTTCTTTTTTTAAATTAACCAATTTAATTAGATTTAAATCTCAATATTATATCTTTGATGAATAAGTTATTGATAATTTTAGAGATAACACTAAAAATAAATTATTCGTATTAAAGTTATTAAACTATGGAAATATATTTAAGTATTAAGTGAAAGAGCTCTTTTAATGGAAATCCTTAATGTCGATGCAAGTACTCGCATATTGGCAAACTTCATTTACATGCATTTTTTAAACGAAAAATCTTTTAAAAAAAGCAAAATGATGAGTATGAGCAAAGTGCTATTAATTAGATAGAAAGCATGGAATTTTTTGTCAGAAAATAAGCAATGTAAAAATTTTTATTTTCGTCTCATTCTTTAAAAAGTTTCCAAGAAAAAAATTAACGAGTAAAAATTTATAGGATATACCTATATTTTACGAGCTTAAGTCAACACCTTTATGGATACATTATTCTTTTATTCATTAGAATTATTTTTGTAAAATAATGGATCAAAAGAGAGATAAAATGAAGTATGAATAATACTTACTGAGTTTAAGCTAGCTAATTAATCGGTAAATTTATTGACTATAAGTTGGACAGTTTATATAAATTCAATTATAGGTCAATAAGTTGATGACAAATTTCATTATTGAATGAGGAAAACACTTCTTTCCAGCCAAAATTTTATGTAATATAGTTAATTTATATTATTAATTACATTTTTAATGATAGCTATTAATAATGTTATTAATTGGAAATATTATTTAAAAAAATATCATAGGCCCCTAATTCTCAAATAAAGGCATTTTTATTTTAATATAAAATTCAACAGGCAATTCTGAGACACAAATTTCATCTTAAAAACCTGACTTAGGAAACTATACGAAAAATTTTGATTTGATAAAGGCATTTTTGGATCTACTACTTATGTCCCACAATTATTAGAAAAATTAATCAAATTTATACTTTGATTGAAAAAATACTCAGATTCACCAGATTGACTTTTCTTAACATAAAATGAAATTTGCAAATGTATTAATTAACTAATCCTTTTAATTGTAATATAAGAAATATAAGCTTGGGTAGGCTTAATTTTGAAAGTTATAAATATATTCTTCTCATTCCGATCTAAAGACACACTTATGTGACGAAATTCTTTGCTTAACAATTTAATATTCATTTAAAAAGCTCTAATAGATGAGTAAGTGCGTTTTGACAGGGCCAACACTTTTTTACTTAATAAGCGAGAGCACCCTGTATTAAAAATTAATTTAATTATTGCAAATGTGTTTAAGAATTTTTATTATTTTTATAATTAGATTGCTCAAGTGTAGATTTGGATGGATTATAATTAAAATAAAATACACTATTAAAAGTAAAAGGGTTTATGAGATTAGGGTTGTCCAAAAATATATTATAAAATCGTCTACTTAAAATAATAACAACTCTAGAAATCTAAATTTTAACTTCTCTATTTTTTAATTATGTGCAATAAATATAATTAAATCATGCTCAGCATTTATTAGGAACATAGTCTCAAAACCTGCTCCCCATCTAAATGCAGGAGGGTACTTCTAACTAATAATGAAAAATAGTAGCAGCGGTAATTATCAGAAAAAATGAATTAAAATATAGCAGTAATTCTAGATAAATAGGCAAGTGGAAGTGAAAAAATAAATCACTTAAAACGCCAAGTTATCATTCACTAATCGAATTCAGTAATTAACAGTTGATTTTCTTAAAACAAAATCTATTATTAAATTTTCTATAATTATTGAATATTTAATTTGGATGAGAACGACTATAGAGATTCAGTCTCATTTTATCACTCACTCATCAAAGAAAATGAAAAAGAATTAAAAATAATTTTAAGTATATTTATAAATCACCAGAGCCAAACAAATTGGGGGAAAGTCATTCTAATAAGTTAAAAGTGAAAAATCAAAATAACTCGTTAGAAAACAATGACATAATGAGACTGCTCCGATAGAAAAACGACCAGATTTGAATTGAGCAACTCCAACTACACTGCATTAATCTCAAAGATGTTAGAGAGCAGGTACTTTAATTTTATATAAAAAGAATAAATTTTTTACTGTAAAAATTGGGAATAATAATTCAAGGTGAGTAGATTCAGTCATGACTTGATGGCATTTCAGTAGCAGTAGAAATAATAGCTTAACAAAGGCACTGATTAAAAATAAGCATGAACTCGTCTAGTGATTTAACGAACAATTTAAAGCTTGATGAAGAAAATAAATAAGAATAGGGGTTCTCAGGCACAGATTCTTAATATAATTTTAATATTCTTGAAATTTATTAAAAATCTATAACCCCCACTCTATTTTAATGATTTTGATTTATATTCATTAATAAGCGATTTAATTATAATATGTACATGCATTTCTAATTCAACAACAACGAGAATAAATAATCTTAAATAATAATATTAATTTATTTAAAATTCTTCTATGAATATAGAAGACAGCGACCTAGAAGAGGAAAACCCTTATAATTACTTAAGCTGTAAAAACAAGATAAAATAAAATAAACAGAAGAATACAGAGTCAATTTCATTATCTAGGATTATATTATTGTTAAATTATAAAAATAAATATCTTAAATATTTCAGCATCAATTTAAATATGGTTTGGCAATAAGTAGTAAAATAATTCCTAAAATTAACTTAAACTAAACAAATAGATATAAACAGCGCAAAAAATTAATCAGAACATTACCACATAATAATATTATAAAAATCCTCTAAGTAAAAATGAAAAAATTAAATATAACGACTAAATGCTAAAATACACACAACTCACAGAGCTTTTATTTATACAATATTTATTCTCATTTTTAATTAACTAAAAGTAAAACTAAAGTGGGAACATTACTTTAAATAAATACATTATATAAAATTAAATCTGTTTTAAAATTTAAATTTATTGTATATTTAACGGTTTTTTTTATTAATTCTCCACAAAATCCGAGTTAGTAGATGTTGAAATATATGAAAATGTTTAAAAACCGGAATCATAAGAGGATCATTAATTTACATATCCGAAACTCTCAACACAATATTAAAAACATCCCAAAATTATAATATTGTAGGAATACATTCGATTTGGGAAAATGAATTAAAATTAAAATTAATTAATTATTAATTACCTTCAGTTATGTTTTTGGAAAATGTCTGCAAACCATGACAATATTATACTCTCTGGATAGCGCATTAAAAATGAGACGGTGGTTGTTATTGCTATAATGAATTTATCTCATCGCCCAAGCGAGAAAAACCCATTATACTATTTTTGGGAGTTAGCTCAAAATCAAAATATCTCGCTTCCTGGGATGATTCAGGAATATTGCCAATAATAAAGTCCAGCTAAAATTGCGGGATCTACCGTAGAATCCATTTATTTTTGAATTTTAAGTCACTTTGAATTTCATAACTGCCATGATTTTAATATTTAATTAATTTAATTTAAATTCATATTCCCAAATCGAATGTATTCCTACAATAGATAAGACGGATGACATGTACAGATTTCTATTTTGTGTGGGTTATGAAAAACACTCCCAAATGACCAAACTCACTACTTCTTTCAAAATAGCTATGATTTATTTTCATTAAATTTTTAATGAAAATAAAATTAATGAGTAATTTTTTGTAACAAGTTAACGGGTTAGCATTAAAAACTGTTTTATTTTTTTTAAGATATACACATATTATTAAAAATCTGCAAAAAGGTTTTTAACTGATGTATCAATATCAGAGCAACATGACATCCAATATGGATAAAACGGAAGAGTGGAGGAAAGGAGAGAAGTGAGCAGTGGTGAATAAATACAAAAAAGTATTTTAATATTTACTTTCTATTTATTTAAAGTATAAATGATAAATTAATTCAATATTAAAAAAGAATATTAGCCTAACAAAGTAGCATAAAAAATATTTTAAAATTTAAATTACCAAGTATATTTCTTCACTTTAATATAAATACGCACCATACTCTTAATTTTAATTTACTATATTATTTTTCATACAACACTCTCATCTATGAATATTTAAAATTCATTTTTTTTCTATATTTTGTTTCACATCATAAAACATAATAACATATTGGTTATATTTAGATGAATAGAAGTAAGCACCAAGAGTGAAACCACAACTGAAATATAGTGTATTTTTCTTTCTTGGACCATCTTTAAAATATAGAATTAGTTCTCTGAGGTTGTTAAATACCTAGCCGTAATTATAGATAACGTTTTATTTAGTAATTGTTGTAACCGTCTAGTGAGTTGTATATGCTTAGGCTGCTAACATACCATTGATCGTGATATTATATAAGAATATCCAAGTATTAATCTCTAATAAGCTTTAAATAATAATAATCTAAGAATATTTAAATAAGAATCATTTAAAAGATCAATTTTTCATTTAAATTAATCAGAGAGATAAATATCTCATTAATTTAATCATTTTAAGCTATTAATAAATATCATAGCATTTATCTGAGATATCATACCAATGATAAGTTGCATAAATAAATTTATCAACTGATCATATCACGCCAAAGACAGTTTTTATTAGATAAATTCCTCCATTAATGCATGATTTTTAGTATTGTAGTGCAGATTCACAATTTTTGAACTTGCTGTTACAGGAAGTGTAGTTCTTTTTAGAGCTCAATAAAAAATATTATCATAAAAGTAAATATACTCCTTTAAAGTAAATCAAAAATGCCTTAACAGAGAGGAAGTCAGCTTTTGCTAGAGAGAGTATTAAGACTCAGCTTTACTAAACGATCCAATATTTTATCGAAGTTTTAATAGAAATGTATATTCACTCTTTGCTAAATCTTAGATCTCAGATTGATAAACTATTAAGAAAATTGAAATAAATTATTACAAATAGAAAATGCAAGAATTTAATGTAATTAAGTTTAATGAGAATCTGAAGTGTTACTGATCTAATCTAAATAGTGAAAGATTTTATTTATTACTCCATCGTCTGCCACTTCTACACTAAATAAACTGCTTGAATCAGTTGAGATTTAAATACAAAACTTTTAATATTATTTTAAATAAATTTAGGTAAAGTCTTTTATTTATGATTTGAAATTTAATCAAATTATAAATTTCATCAGTTGGATTGAAATCTATATATTCTCCAAGTTATTGATAGACAAAAATATCACTGCTGTTCTTTTGAGGAGCCTATGTGTTAGTGTAGCCACTCTAAAGCAGGATTGATTAACCCAATAAATTGAACAGGAAACCAGAGAAAAAATCTATAACTTTACCAAACTAGACCATTTTGTTATTCGTCCATTTTGCAACATTCCTTATGCTATCATTACAATTAATTGGTAATTGAATATATAGGCATTAATAATTTACAAATTATATAATAAAGACCCATGCAGCGTTATAACCTTTTCTTATTATTGGAGTAGTAGCGTCTGTTTTCTCAAAACTATTGAATGCAGCTGCAATTTCAGCGGTGTATTATACTTGATCAATCATTGTGAAATTAGTAATGCGATCAAAGCAATTGGTTCAGTAAGCAAATTTTGAACTGACTTAGAACCCATTATAAAAAGCATACCAGTTATCAATGAACTTACCCTCATCTCCTGTGATCAATTAATTTATCTAGTATAGCTTTTATTTATGCTCTCTAGGAAGTTACAAGTTCACAACGTAAAATTGATTATGATTCATTTTCTTAGTGTTTGGTTTTAAATATACTACTCCTTGTTGAAATATTGTAATTGTATTTTAGTTTCAATTAATTAAAAATAAAATGAGAATAATGCATATTTTATTTGGCAATAGTTATATTTATCATAGTCTGAAATTGATTGAGTCAATTCAGTTTTGTGCTTCATTTCAAGAGCTCTATTAATATAATACTCGTATTTCTATATTCACTTTCGACCTTCACTTTTTAAGTCATTATAACTAAAAAAAGGAAAGCAAAGCTAATAGATGGTTTTTTTTTGCTAAAATATTTGAGTTTAGTTCTCTTGTTTTGGTTTTCAAATAAATTGCTTTTTGTTCCATTAATAGTTTTGTAATAACTAAACTATAAATATTTATAATTAAAATGGTATTAGTATAGGAATTATACAATTAGTTTTTCTTTTATTTTTTAAAAAATAAATTATTATAATTAAAAATTTTTATTTCTTGATTATTTCTGACTTCAGTTATAGCATACTTCTTTTCTCATATTAAAATTAATGAAATATATAATTGTTTCATAATGAATAATTATAAATTTAAATTAAAATTACCTATAACTACAATAAAAAGTTTGTAAGAATAAAAATTTAACATATGTTTATTAGAAGTATTATTCAAGCTGTAAAAAACAAATAATATACAGTTCTTCCAACAGAGTGACTATTCATGAAATATTTAGGCCCTTACAAACTAGTAGGCTGTTAAAATACTATCATAAAGCAAACCAAAGTTAAAGGAGAAGATGTCCATGAAGTCCTAGATTTCTGAATAGCTCTCACGGTACAGTTTTATTTGATCTATTGCTTCATAAGTTCCGAATCTGCTAGATTTATTGCACTCAAAAATGACTATATGTAATTTTATATGGGATAAACACATTTATTTAAGTAAATGTTTTTTTAATATAAAGTACTTTGAATTGGGTATAACATGGCCATAAGTCTACTTAAAAAATTTACAAAATCAAAAACTTTTCATTCTGATAAACTATTAGGTATATAATCCAATATAAGTTGCATGTTTCTTGTTTGATTATATTATCACTATGTAGTATTTGGCTTTCCATTGAGGCTGGTTCCATTTAAGGAACTATAAGTAATATTACTATACTTATAAGCATCCGTTAAAGCGACACTGTCAGAGACTTAAGGGGTAGTACTTTCTTATAATTAATACTTTTCTAGGATTTTAGTCTTAGCAACACTTTTATAGAGGGCTGTTATGCCCTACTTGTAAGTTGTAGCAATTTTTGTTTTGCTTTAGAATCAGTTCTAAAAACAACTTTTTAACCCCTCCTTTGATAAGTGATATCTTCATCTCCTTGTATCTATTTGGATTTATTCAATGATTCCATCCACTCTTGTCTATCTCTCATATCTAAAACCCTTGAGTAAAATAAAACAAACTTATATTATGAGCGCTTTCTACCTCAGCAATTTTCTGCATTCTATCTAGATAATAGTCTCCATGTATAATGAGAACAACACCTCTCAATTCACGCATTTTTTCTCATTATTTATTCAGGAATGATAGAAGCTCATCCTCTACCAGACAGAAAGCTTTGTCTTTGTTATGATCCTTTTTCAGAAAGCCCTTATACTTACGAATAAATACAATAGCTAGATGTGCTAAATGCATAGTTCTACCAAATTCTTGCAAAATGTTTTATGGGGAGGGAGATACTTGACTTCTGGATATTTATAGTAAAATTTAGATAATAAATGCATCTCACTCTTAATATCAAAAATTTCTGGAGCTGTAAAGTAATCACTAAAACCTAAAAAGAGTGGATTGGGACATCCTCATGATCAAACACCCTTGGGTTTCTTTCTCATTCCTCTTTCAAACCAAATGTTCATTTTTATATAATATAATAAGTATTATTATAATCTATGGTTACATAAATAAATAAGTATTACAAATCCAAGTTAGAATTCTTTTAAATTAAAAAACTAAAAGTAAAATTAGTAAAATGCTTAAATTTCAGTAGCATCCAAAAAGTAAGAGAAAATTTTACTTTTTAAATTGAAAGGTATAAAATGTGATTAATGTGATTTGAGATTCGGAAATTATGTATGCTTAAAGTTTAATCTTTTTGCCAATGACTCCTCGAAAAAGCAGTTCTATTGCAATATTTCAATGATTAAGGAGTATTTCGTCAAGGAGGTCATTAGTACTTTTTCCATTGCTAAAATTGTGCTTGCTGCATTTCAATAGCAGTGAAAAAGTAACTTATACATATATCGAGAACGCTTTTCATAAGAAAGTATATTCTGCCGAATCTATAAATTATACTCAATTGAGCAGTCTCTGTACTTAAAATGTGCATAAAAGCTGCTTTAAAGAGCTCTCTAAGCATAAATATCAATGTCCTTTGTGCTTTAGAAGTTTTTGTAATATGTGGGTATATGAAAGAAATCTTGATAATGAAATAGAGAATGCCCCTATGACTGAGGAGTTTAGAGATTGAAAAGTTAAGGTAAAATAAATTTAAATTTTTATTTACCCTAATATTAAGCTCATTTATAAATTTATTATTACATCGTTGGCGAAGATTCAGACGAAGAAATAAGTGATTAGGCAAAACTTGTACAATAGATATGTTTAGGAGTCGGTCTTGTTCTCTATGTTTTATCTGTTATTTATATTCTGTTTTCCTTAAAGTACAAAATACAAGAAAAATTCAATGAGCAAGTAGCAGCAAATTATTATTCACAAATAATGGCTCTTTTAACTTTTCTAATTATCCAAAATATGATAATTTACTTTTCATTTATTTCTTTTATTAATTATTATACGAATGACAATGTCAGTAACTGAGTTTATATAGTTAGAAAATTTTATTCATCAAATCTTAATAAATTATAATTTAAATTCTTTAGTTTTAATTAAAAAGTCTTTCTAATTATCTTTAAATGTAATTATTTATTAATGAGGATTTATTAATGTGGATTTATTACATCACTTTACGAAACTTATATAATTTTAGTAATTATTATAACTTTAAAAGATTTATAAAGAAAGACAAGACGAGATAAATCCTAAATAAAGCTGAAATTAATATCTAAAGTTAAAAGAATTGTAGCTAAAACAAATAATAAAATGATGTCTACGATTTAGATGTCTATATTTTTGACTACGAAGATTAAGCTATGAAAAATTACAAAGCATTATATTACGAGATGATACTCACTTTATAATTAGTTAAAATAATCTTTTTGTATTTAAATTATTTGAAATTACTAAGGTATTCATCCTCGTGACAACAAAGAAGGGGGAGGTTTGAAATTTTCTAATCCAAATAATGGTGCTCATTTTTTATTTTTCGTCATTAGCAAACGGGTTAACTATATTTAGATACTAAGGAAGTAACTTATTTTAGCATGGGGTCATGATAGTTTTGATGAAATTTCTTGATTTATAGGACATAGATCTCAAACTGATCCTAAGATTAAGAGAAAGAGAGAAATTATAGAGTGAGGAGTAGGCCTAAAAATCATCAAAAATATATTTTAGCAATGGCACTAACAGATAAAAACATGTAAATTTAAAAACAATTTATATTTGTCACCAATTAAAAAATTATTTAAATTATAATATATTAAAGGTATAGATACTGCAAAAAATCCACTTGAAAATTAAAGATTCTCTTAAAAATTATAAGTTGATTAATACATTCATTTGTAAACAGATACAGGTTAGCCCACAAGGAAAAAAATAACTAAAGAATCTTATTAAATTTACTAATAACAGTTATCAGGAGATAAACCTTAATTAATCATAAACTAAAACATAGTAATTAATTATTACAATACTAGCGGAGGTTAATTACCAAGATTGAATATTTAAAATTAAAATAATGCTTCTGAAAAGATTGAAAGGCAAACAAGACTTTAGTGCGATGGGTTATACCACTCATCTAAATAAAAACTTTATTTTAGAAGTTTAGTTCAGCTTTTAAACATATCAAACCTAACTTAGGCTAAAGAAATCTTTAATTGCAAAATTATATGTAAATTTTATTAAGATTTGATCATAAACTTTAATTTTAGAAGTGATAATCGTTGTTAATATTAGTATTGCAAAAATTCACTCAATTATATACTTTTAAAATATATTGTATAATACAGAAATTTTACCCCGATTACCCAAATATATAAGTATTGTTTAGAATTAATTAATTATTAATAGCAAATTTATTAACTCAGTAACAAATTTAAAATTCTAATCTAAGATCTAATCTTCTCTCTAACAACTAAATTTCAGGAATTAAAGCTAAAGAATGAGTGTTTTAGATTAAAAAATGAATCTTCCTTCGAGCAATATATCATAAACTTAGAAATTTCCATCAATAATAAACTATTCGTTTACTCACAATAATGAATCACCAAATTTAAGGATTAACGTAAGAATGTAAATTTCACCAGTTTACTAGCACAATTAAAAAATTTAATAACCATAGAGAAATTTCAAAGTATATGACTTCAACTTTAATTACTCTCGAGATTCAAAGAATAATAGCGCTTTAAAAAATCATTATCAATTTTAGAACTGTGGATACTCGTATAGGTTTACCAAGCAAATCATTATAAAAAGCAGTACCAAATATTGATATTCATGTTATTGGAGTATCATCAAATAACATGCAAAATGAGTAGAATTCAGCATAATTATAAGAAAATCTCTATACAAAAACCAGCTAACTAAAATCATTTATAAAAAAGTACCGTATGGTTTCAACACAAGAAAAATAAATTCAACTGTCGATGAAGAATGGCAGGAATAACTCAAAATGGAGTTGCTGGAGAAAAACATAAAGGACATTCATCCTTTAGATCTAAAAATAATGCACCTATATATCAGCAAAAATATAACTCGAGTATGGGTGGAGGAATTTCGGGGACAATTGCTATGAAAAGCTCTCACATGAAAACTAAAAGTATCACACATCCTTCTTAAATTTATTCTTCTCTCTTTTTTAATACCCGATAACATAAATTCAAGACTCATCATTTAATGGAGTAATTCTACTTATAACTCTAATTCAAAAAATCAAGCAAATAATGATTATGGCATTGGTCCAATTCTCTTTTTGGGAACCCATCTCATTATAGATAAACTTCTGATTTTACTTAATTTAAAAGTAAGATAGATTTTTAAAACTTAATGATTGATATAGAAACTTAATTGAATTATTCAACTTAAAGATTTTCACAGTATAGCGGTCCTATTTCAACAACCAAGATCAATTTATAAAGCCAATTTTCTAGAAGAAACCGCCTGCCAAGACCGTTGCATTCTTTGGTGATTCAGATGAGGATGAAAACAAAAAGATCTCATTTTTTTAACCACCACCAGTTCAACCTTAAAATTTAGCAAGCTCATACCTTAAAGTATGAGAGTTATGAAGGAAACAACAACGCTTACAATATCTGCTAAAATACTAACATTTCTTCTAATGATTATCAATAGACTTATCAATCTCCTCTAACGATGTCAAGCAACACCTAACCAGCAAAGATGAAGGATAAAAAAAGAAAAAAGAAGAGCAAGTTTGACAACTTTTCAGTTGATGACAATGAATCAAGCGATGACAACGAGAGTGATGATGGTAAATCTAAGTCAAAACCAACCACCAATCAAAACCCCAAAACCCCTTAATGAGGTTTATAAGTGCTTTGATTTGTAGGGAATTTGTTAGGGGTTGGGGTTATTAATAGGTTTTAATGTGAAATTTATAGTAAATGTATTTAATTTAATCACTCAAAATGCACTTTTGGATCATGTGGGAGAGGTCTGAAGTTTATCTTACTTAACCACAACTCTATCTGCTCTATTGATATGTCTGATCTTGAGTTTGGTTTAATTATTATTGACTCTGCCATTTGTTTCATTGATTGAGATACTCTTGTTTTGTCAATAAATTGCTTTATTCTTTGTTTAGCATCCTTCTCGCATCTTGTAGAGTAGTATTCATTGCGAGGCATATCGCACTCTATTATTATTGCTGCTAAAGCCCACACATCCCACTAAAAGTCTCCATCTCTCCAGTCTTCTCTTTCTGGATAGTACCCTTGCGTTCCCATTACAGTTCCAAGCCTTGATACTTCCACTCTTTAGGCTCTGTTGAAATCGATTATTGCTACTATTACAGGTGAGAAGTTTATCATTATATTTTCTGGCTTCAAATCTCTGTGAACAAACCCTAACTTATGAAGCTCTTTAATGCCTTATACGGTCTGAGTCGCTATTTATCCAAGTTACTTATGATTCCTTTGATCTGTTATGAAATCACCTAGGGTCATTTCATAGAGTGGAAGTCTGAAAGCAACATGATCCTTGGCAAGCAGAACAGCATCTAGCTTGATTAAGTAACTACACTCTTTAAACTTTGCTTGAGTGAGTACTTGATACTCATTGGTAAACTCCATCTAATATTTATCATCACTAAAGAGATAGTTGAAGGGATACACCTTGTATGCGTATTAATGATCATTGATAACTTTCTTATCAAAGGAGTCTTCTAATATTAGGTAGCTTTAAAGAGAAGTATCTAGGTCAATTTAAGCAAGAACCGGTATTTTCTTGTATTAAATCTTGATCATAATTTTTGTTATTTCAGAGGTCAGTTGGTTGCGTGCCTTCATAAAGTACTATAACTCTCTTGCTTATTCAGGCACTACGACCTTAGAATATTCCCTCGCTTTTCTTTTGTTGAGAAGCTTCAGCTCAACTTCATGATTCTCAACTTCTATATCTTTCTTGTGAGCTTTTAATAGATGCTTCTTCAAGTATCTTGTATCAGAGTATTGCTCATGGCACTCAAAGCAGTCATACTTTCCATCTATTTTATCATGCTTTAAGTATACAGTGGGCCTGGCTTCTCTATGCTCTTTCTTATGTCTGTACCAGCTTGATTTATGAGCAAAATCTCTCTCACATAGCTCACAAAAATAGACTTCAGCTTCTTCAGTTTGTATAGGAATTTCATTAATACCTTTCTCCTCCTCTCTGTATCCAACACACTTATTTGCCATTTATTTTCTATTATTAATTTCTATTTTAATAACAGAGACCTCAAGTGATAGCTCTGGTAGTTCCTTATGAGAGTTCATCTCACAGCTATCACACTTTTTATTGACGCCAAAGGTAAGTCTCATTTGGTTTGATGGAAGTGTTGTTGTTTTTTTTAAAAATGTTAGCGCTCATATTTAAATTTGAATTTAAAATTATAAAACTGCCTCTATAACTGAGAGCTTATATGAGAGCTTTGCAAGCCTACAAGTTTCAAGGGAAGTTCTTAGAGTATTAGAGAAGAATTATGGGTGTTAAGAGACGATCCAGTTCTACATATGGGTGAGGAAGTAACCATTTTTACTTTCAATAATAAGTTGATTATAGTACGTACCGATTTAGGAGGTGCACCTAATTAAGTACGTACTGCTTTAGGAAGTATTTTGTAATTTTATGATTAAAATTAGGGTGCTCCTAATTAAGTACTAGCATTAATTAATGCTCCTAATTAAGTACTAGCATTTTAGGAGCTGCTCCTAATTAAGTACGTACCAATTTAAATTTAAAATATGGAACTATAATAGTAGAAATTGATATCAATCTCTCAAGTTTGAAACCAGTTCTCAAAACTTTCTCCATATCCTTCTAACAGGTTGACCTCCTATAGGATGCCCATATTTAATAGTAAGTTTTACAGAGGTAAATAATTGAAATCAATAAACTTAAATTTGAATATCATGCATAAGATCTGTAAACAAGATGGAGTCAATGAATGATGTAATGAAAAGAGTGCAAGCACAAGAATTGATTCAGAGATTTAGAAGCAAGGAGGAATTGCACCGCTACCTGGTGCAGCAAGGTAATAAACTCATAGTAACTCATCTTGATTATGTAGTTGGTTTGTTCTTGCCAACAAGGGAAGGCACCAAAATTTCATTTCTAAGGGCGATACTCTGCGAAGAGAAGAAAGCATTGAAAACTTATGATGTGAAGTTTGCAGAGATTCCAAACTATCCAGAAATCTCAGTGACTAACTTATATGATGATGCTATGAACGACCCAGAGGTTTCGCTGTACTTGCCTACTAAGAAACAATTGTCAAATAAACTGCCTGAAAGAAACTATTTCTTTGGCATACTTGCAACAATTAAAGGTGATTACTTGAAAGAAAATTATTCAAGAATCTCATAAGAAAAGGTACAGCATCTCTTCAGAAGATAAGGACAAACAAGGGATCAAGATAAGTGAGAGCTGGCTATCAGAGCTGCAGAAGCACCCTTATATTTCAATTAAGATTTCTAGCTTAACTCTTTAGAAAAATCTGGTACTGGCATCTTCTTGATGAAAGAATAGAGCAAGCTTCACAGATAGCGAAAGTCGCAGACAAAGTATGAAGTCAGCAAGAGACTTTATTCAAATATTCAGCCACCAGAGTCAATGAACATAGATGCTGGAGCTGGCAGTAAGAGAAGAAACTTAGGTGGAGGGAAGCAAGAAGTAGAAGTAGAAGAAAAGAAAGAGAAGCCAGCTCCCTCTAAAGAATTTTAAATGTGACTTATATATTCATTAACTTAATTAACTACAAAACTTATTTATATACATTCACTCTCCCTTCTTTAGCACACTTTTAAGCCAACAAATTATCTACTCTCTTCGCTGAGCTTTTAATAAAGTCTACTGTTTCGATAGGTATGTCATGCATCAAGTGATATAGCAGCAGTTTCTTGTAATGACCTTTTAATATTCCCCAGTAGAACTCAATTCCATTAAACTATGGACTGTAAGGTACGTTGAACACTGGCGTTATTCTAAGTTGTTCATAACTCTTCCTTGTTTCTTTGGTCTTATGAACAGAGAGATTATGAACGAATAGTATAATCTCTTATTCAGGGTACTTCTCTCTCAGCTGTTCTAAGAACTTTATATACTACTCTGTCTTAATAGAGCGAGGATGAATAAGATAAGTTTCTAAACTAGTATCCTCGCTAATTCCTCCAAGAATCGCCATTGTTTATACCTTGACTTTCTATTCATATACTTCTATGTTGCTATGCCTCTTATACCAAGACTTCTAGATGAAAGTGTTGAATGTAAACACAGCCTCGTCAGCATGAATAAACTTAATATTATTCTATTAGGCTCTCTGCATTTAATTATAAATATAAGTTAAGTTGTTGTTGTAAAATGGCAGAGTGAAATCAATTACTCTCTTGATACGATTTACACCTTTGTAAGAGATACCGTTTCGTTTATAAATGTTTGCAACAGACTATGCAGAGATCTTCAACTCAGGGAACTGGCGATGAAACATAATAGCTCATTAGTCTAAAGAGAAGTGAGCCCAATACTTCAAAGTTTTTTCATTAATAAGATAGTCAATATGCTTCTTTAGAAACTTAGACTTCCTCTTAGGCTAAGAATTCAGCTATTATTGCTTTAATTACACAGCTTTCAAGCAGTGAGAACGAACAGTTGAGGGACTACGCTTTAAGAGCAGTGCAATAGACTTATAGTTCAGTACTGGTTTGAGTTATTCACAATACATATCACATCCAAAACGCAGTTAAAACACTAAATCTATATACTCTTCATCATAAATATACCCCAAAAGCTTGCAATTTTTGTCTCGCATTTAATTAATAACCCCAACCCCTAACAAATTCCCTACAAATCAAAGCACTTATAAACCTCATTAAGGGGTTTTGCGCGCAGTTTTTGAATGCATACTTAGCTCTCTAAAAAATGAATATGAGCCCATAAAACTGAACCCACCCTTTTGCATGGGTCATGCCTCCTCCAATTAACCAAAAGTAACAATCAGTTCTTACCAAAATCCAAAACATGTATGATAGAGGAGATTATGATGACGATGAAAATGATTTCAATTTCAGATAATCTAATAGTAAGCCATTGCGTTAGATTGTAGGGCAAGCTAACAAGCAAAATCACGGTTAATCACCAAGCCATATTTAGTAAACTATTTGGACATGACGATTGTGAGGATGACTATTGACCAATTAAAATAAGTTAACTTCTTGGGTTTCTATTTCTCATCACAAATATCTCAATTTATTATGATCATAATTATTTGTTACTATCTATGTTTCAATCATTTTTCATAAATCTATTCCCAAG
>ARYC01006608.1:0-19475 GCA_000711775.1 Oxytricha trifallax
ACTATTCATGTGTCTTAATAATCTGAAAAATTGCAATAAATATAAATTACAGTATTATTTGATAAAATTTTTATTAATTTTAATTAAAACTTACTGGACTAAAACAATTCTCAATTATTTATCTGCATAATCTATACAATACTAGCTTATATTGTATGTAAATTATTAGGAATTTAACTGATAGGATTTAATTTATGACTTTGCTTTTTAACAGTAAAATCTGATAAAATTATAACATATTATTTGTTTGCAAATTAAACAGTTTTCTGCCTCCCTAAAAACATAACATTCCATATTTATAAATGATGAAGAATTTCGTATAAGCCAATAAAAACGTGAGCCTCAAGGAAAAGTGGGGTGACAAGAAATAAGCTCAAAATGAATAAGTTAAGAGAAAATCAACTAATTAGATAACTACTGTAAATATTACTAAACTAATGCAAGATCTATCGCAGGATGACATTAGAGATCAGAAGAATCTTAATATAATGCACACAGGGGTTTTGGGGGTTTTTTTATTAGCATTAAATTTAATATGATAGAATGAAAGTCTAGTGAATATAAAGATGGAGAAAGAATACTAAGTCATTAGTTAAAACTTAGATCAATAAAAATCTTAAATAACATATATATAAATTGTTAATATTTAGAAACATAAAGGAAGCACGATTAAATAGGAGTTCAATCTAAATGACATTATATTGAAAAAATACGGGTATAAATTCTTCAAATCAGTGTAAATTAAAAAATAATAGTGCATCAAATTTTTATAAAAAAATAATACTTTAATAAGATAGTATTATATTTTAATTTCATTTCATTTTAAGCCATATAAAAATTATAAGATTATTGTATTATTTAAATAGGATAGAAAAGATTCAGAGACAAAGCAAAACTCAAATGATGTGAGTCTAAATATGCTTTAAGATTAGTATCTATTGGATGTGAGCCTGCTTAACGGCACACTTAATATTCAATCTGAGGATGAGCACCAAATCATCTCTAATTAGCACAAGGAGAATACCTTATATTTTAATCTTGATTCTATATTGCTTTTCTTATAAATGTAGTTTTATACAATAAATTATAATACCAATACCTCACAAAACGAAGACAATTAAAACATGGAATAAAATAAATACGCGAATTAGTTAGAAGAAAGTGTGAGTGACTCTGTGGGCAGTTGCAGAAGCAGCATGGTTCCATCAAGTTATCGTGGCGGGGAGTCTACTATATACAATTAAAAATGCAGAATATTCGAGTCAGCGCTGTAGAAAATTTCATTATCTTAATTTAAATAAAGTCTTATAAAATTGAACTGAACAACTTTGTAATACACAGCAAAGTTGATGAATTCCTATTAATGAAGAAATCGAAAAGTGATGAAGAGCAATATTGCATTTTAGAAAACTTATTAATTTTTAGTTAAAAATATATTTAACTAATTCATATGAAGTATGGCATAGTAAAACTTATATAATAAATCTAACATCATGAAATATATTTAATCATTGAGAAAATTTGATAAGAAGATATTTAATAAAGTATTTTAAACTCTTATATATTTTAGCAATACAAACAAAGTGAACTTGGATATAATTAAATGATTGCTGAATAAAACAGACATAAAATTTAAGCCAAATAAAACTAAAGTGTAATAATTGAGCGGACTTCTAATTAAAGACCCTCCCTCAATTAAGATTTAAAGGTAAGATATAAATTGAGGGATTTACATTAAAATTTATCTTAGATGATTCTACAAAGGGGTACGAGTGGGAATTTTGAAATAAGTAATAGAAAAAGAGCAGAGAAGTTCATATATAAGTAGTGGGAAAAAGAATGCAAATAAAAGTTTGGAGTAAATGTAATTTCTTTTATATCTGTTTAAAAGATTTAATATAGACTGTATTTAATCAGCTCAATAGATTGTTAAGTACCTCAATCAATAAAGCAGCGCATGACCCAAATCAAACAAAAATCTTGAACTTTTTCAGTTAAAAATGTGAGAGAAAAATGACAACAATTGCTAAATCTCCAAAGTCTCATCTCAAGGAAAGATTATAGAGTAGACAGGATCAAGATTCTCAGAAACTCTTGGGAGCAACTTCTCAATAAAATATTTTAAGCCAGAAGTAGCAATCCACTTTCAAAGCCAAAAAACTTAACTAAAACATACTCAAGAGTGTTTTAGGCATTCCACCTGCACAAGAACGCCCTGCTACTCAATTCGAAGAGTTCAATTTATCCTATAAAAAACCAAAAATTCAAGAAAAGGAGAACCATCTAAATAATTATACTCCCTCATATGGAAAGAGAGATGGCCGCATAAGTGTAAAGAAAGTCATGGCAATTTAAACGCCTAAAACTTTAAAGAAAAGTATAAGCGTAGTTGTGGGAGAAAGTGAAAACACTAATGCTTGAAAAAGTCTAGAAATTAAAACTTATTTAATAGCAGTTAGAATATAATTGTGAATTAGATTGATTAAATTTTGTAATTAGCTTTTAATTTAACCTAAAATTATGCAAATAATAATAATACTCAAAAAGAATTTATTTATGAAATTAATCTAGTAAAAAAAATATAAAAAATAGCTGGTTAAATTTATATATAAGAGATATCAAAGCACTCTTATCTCTATTAAATGAGATTCAAAATAAAGAGTCATAATAAAATTAAAAGTAAAATAAGCTATATTAATAAATTAGCCAATCAACTTGATTTTTTTATAATGGTATTTGATTTTATTTAAGCAATAATATCATGCTTATTTTATAAAAATATAACTGTATATAATTTATTTGATTTATCACTAAGGCTGAGATTTTCTTCTAACATCAAAGGTGCTAAACCCATTCTATCCTAGATTACCGTTTCCAATAAGATTATTGACTTTAGAATTGGGTAAGAAGTTTTCTAAACCCCCTCCTCCATTAACTCCTTTGATATATCCGCTGTTTGTATTATTGATGTTTTTAATGTCATCCTCAAAGAATTACTAAGGCCTAATTGCATTTACGTTTCCTGCTATATTTGTGATGTTTACAGAGAGGTTATGGTTTCCCATAAAACCTACGAGAGGAGCTCCTTGTAGTATTTTTTGCTTAGAATTCAAACCCATATTCCCTTAAAGTAGCAATTCTTGCATTATGGCTTTATTTTTGTCTCGTTTTTTCATTCCACCCATATTCCCCACAGAAATGGGTCTTTGCTAGTTCAAATAGATTTGTTTTTACAATTGTTACTAGCTGTTTTAATTAATTTGTTATTGAATATTTTGCTATAAAAGTTGCTGTTGCTACTGCTATTACTACTAACTTAATAATTTGCCTGCTCTACCGCCATTATTTGATTATTTTTTGGCTTTGTTCAAGATCATATTTACATCTTCTTGTTTTAAATAGAAATTTTGAAGTTTATTTTGCTGCTTCTAGCTTTGATATTCTTTGATTAAGTACTTCTTCAAGTCTTCATAATTTATCTTATTTTTCTTGGGGTTTAAGTTCTCTTATTAGGAATTTGACTGACCACTCTCTATGATGGCTGATTAGTTTTACATTTATTGAGACTTCTTGCCTAATTTCAACTGAGGCTGTTATTACTATGATTGAATAGATTATTGTTGAGACATTTATTGGATAATTGATTGATTGTGAGACTGTTGGTTTAAAATCAGATTTTAGTGCAACAACTTTGAAAAATTGTCTCCTTAAGTCTTTGGCTAAATATAAAAATAATGTAGTTTTAGCTTATTGCCTGAAGATATTGTCCTAGATTGCTATTAACTTTTAGTTCTCTCTTCACTTTTATTCATTTGAAATTTGGGGTTTGTTCCTTAGAAAATCGCTTGACCGTTAGATCCTGTAAGCAAAGGTATGTGAGTACTGGAAGTGCTAGAAGCATTTCTATTCCCTTTGCTTGATCTTGGCCTTAATGAACCTAGTCGATCGTTTGAATTTTACCTTTTACTCAAAATAGTGCCAACTATTGATGAATTGGCAGTGTCTTTTGTAAAATTTATGCGATTTTTATCTAACATCTATTCATTAAACGAGTTTTCGTTCAAGTTGTTCTTAATTTCATTGAAAAGAGAGGTGTCAGATTCATAGTTTCGAGGGTTTAGGTTTATGTCACCTATAGATCCTCGGTTCAATAAATTGTCTCCTTTTAGATGAGGTTATGTTATGAATTAAGGAAGATTTTACTGCTAATTTTCTCTGTTCTCACTGAGAGAGTAGTTTCCGTTTCTTGACTTAAATTATTGATTCCTTACTCTCATAAAATTTTGGTTAGTATTCTCAGGATCTACAGCTGCGATAATATTGTTATAAGCTAATTAAGCTGCTTGACCAGTATTAATATTTGCACCTGCAGAATCTTTTGTATTCAAGTTATCTTTTGACTATGAAAATGGGTCTTTTCTCGAAGAACTAAAATCCCCTCCGTTTTTGCTTATAATATCGTCCATATTATTTTTGCCGATTAGCATCGTCAACAGTGTAACTTTATCAACACTGATCTCTCTGCAGAACTTTTTCATGATTTTCTCAAACTTCATAATTTTCTTGATTTTTTTTTTTTATATTGCAGGATTTTAATTTGTAGGGGTCTTAACAGCAGTCGAATGCTAGGCATTAGATTCTTGATGAGTATTTTAATTGTTTAGATTTATATAGGAATCTGGCTAAATCTTTTTCAAAAGTTTCTTAACAGTGTGATTAATTGACTTGATATTTATAGGTGATAGCTCAACAGTTATATTTTGAAGTCTTCTTACAATAGGTTGAAATTTATTGTTTTCAATGCCTAATAATGGCTTCAGCACTTCTAATAGTTCCTCTGTAGATGCGTTTTCAGGCTATCGAATAAAATTTAAATGATAATGATGGAAATCTTACAATTACTGCAGAAGAAGGGGCATGATGCTTTTAATAACTTAAAAGCACGTGATTTAGCAAGGGACAATCACTAGGCAGGAAAGTGCAAGCAATTTCAAGAGACTTTGCGTGCCAATATTCTGATTCTTTTGTCTTAAAAGCTATGTCGAAACCTGGAATTTAACTGATTTCTTCTTTTATTGAAATAATCACCTAAATTTAAAGCATATATAAAATTATGATTAAAAATATGTTTAAAAATAAAAATAAAAATTCAACAAGTAACAATCTGATGGCCATTTTCTTTAGGTTATTAAAGAAAAGAAGATGCCTCATAAATTGTTTTTTTGTATAAAAAAGATTATCCCTCCTAAAATCATCCAATATCGTAAACATTAAAACAAAAAAGAAGAATAAAGTTATAAATTATGCTACAATTTAAGACAATTTAAAAGATCGCGAATCTTTAACAATAATATTTTTATTTCTTACGCCCGCGATTTCGGATAAAGTTACTTAATAAATCTGATTTCTGTTGAGATGCAAAAGTATGCAACAATCATGAAGCTTGACTTAATTAACTTTTAAACAATCATTATAACTTACACTTTCAAGAAAAGCATCTCTAGAAATCTCCTACTCATTTCTGCGATGAGTAATTAAATCCTCGTGTTATATTGGGCTAATTTACATTATATTTCCAATGTTCAATGAAGTAACCCACTCTGATTGATTCAGAAATCCTAGTAGATGCCTCATATCGAGCAGATTTAGGGAATAGGGAGATTTTTCTGGAGAATCAGGGATTGTCTTTTTATTTTTAGAAACTGATCTTTCTCCTTTATTAAGAGTGTCTTTTTGAATATCATTTTCAAATTAGTCTTCTGAGTCATTGGCTCTCTCGAAGTCTGAGATTTAATCATTTTTGAATTATTTTTCTTTGGAATTTGAGTGTTTCTTGAATTGAACAAGTCTGCGATGCAACTCTCATATATATAGGTAAAAGTTTTTTTGCTGATCTCTCCGCCAAAGAAATTGAATCTTCTAAGTTGTTGTAAAATCCTTGCCTGGTTTAATATTGGGAGAGCGAATCAACGGATTGATTTACTTTTTCTTAAGCGAAATCTTCTGAGAAATTTGAAAAATTATCAATCATAAGGCCTGACGTACTTTCTTCATGATTATTTGTAGATAAACCATTTTTTAAGTTTTAAATGTTTCTTAAGTTTTCAAAGTCAACTCTTTTGCTAATAAATTCACATAAATGAGCTTAATCTGAGGGGCTATCTTCAATGCTATTAAATAAAAAAGGTTTTAATCGAAATTTTGATATGCTATGCAAGGAAAATCTTTTTAATTATGCTTTTTAGATGCATGGATTTCCATTATATTTTAGTGACAAATAAAAAATAAAACTTTTCAAGAAACCAAATAGTAAATCTATAAAAATTCATTTTTAATTTTAAAATAAAAAAAAGAGTGCTCTTATCTAGAATCCAGGCTCTACTCTCCAGCCCTATAATCTTTAGTAATTAAATTGCCTAACTTAGCACTCATATATGCCTAGTCAAGTGCCTCTTTGTGTCGATGCAACTATGAAAGTATGGCACATAGCTACATTCTAAGTTTACACTCCAATTTAAGTTTCATCAATCTCATAGCCATGATTTAACTCTTTATTTCAGCTTGATACTCCCCTTAACCTAAATGTTCAATGCAAGTCTCCAAGCACAGAGAACATTCTTCGAGCTAGCCAAGTTTCTAATAGCATAGCGCCATGTTTAAAAAGATTTCCAAAGCTATCATTTGATCTCGTTTGCAATTAGCAAGGTCCACGACATCCAAAACACTGTGAGCTTTTTATAACAAAAGCAATGCCTTCTCAAATTATTCTCTGGTTATGAAAGCTAAAGCACTCTCGTTCAATTCCAATAATACTATTGGTATTTCGTCTATTATATTTATAAGTGATTAATATCTAGCTCTGTTTTTAAGAATTAAGTTAAATATAAAAAATAAATTGGCTTACCTTCAGATACTTTTAATTCTTTATTGTAATGTCTATTGAAAGATTCATTTTCATTAATAGAGGCTTGTCCTGTTATTTGACTTGCCCCTTATTTTTTATCTCCAACTGAATTTCCCTTTTTAATCTCCCCATCTATTGCTGCACTAATATAAATATTTATATTCTTTTATTACTTACAGATCAGCTTTTGAGCTAGCATCTTTTCCAGAACCAGTAGTCGAACCAATTGTCTGTTTTTGCTAAGCTTTATTTTTTCCAAAATTTTTCTACAAAAAACAATTAATAAGCTGTTTGCAATATATGAAAATTTACCATTTCTAATAAAATAAGGATAAAACTATATAAGATTTTTACTAATTTTAATAAATTAACATTAAATTTTAACATTAAATTATAGTGATAAGAAATAAGAGGCTGTTAATATTTTGAAGTACAGATTCCTTTGATATTGTTGAAAATAATATGAGGCCTTGAATTAATTTATAAATTCCTAAACATTCAGGTTTAATTTAAATTATCTAATTTATCATCTAATATTAGAGATAACATAATTGTATTTTTTAATTTAATTTACTAAGACTAATCAAATGTCAAAATCATAATTCCTTAAAATATATCTCTCTAATATTCTTCAAACATTTTACATATAAATCTCAGTAATGAATAAAAAAATAAGAGAAATTATCTTATTTTAAAGGAACTGTCTGATAATAGAAGTATATAAAAATTTGGAGATAAGGCAAAATATTTTATTTAATTAAATCTCAAAATAAATAGCATTTTGATAGTAAGTCTAAATATATGATTTTAATTCACACGTAATATCTTCGAAAAGTCTACGTAATACATAGGTAATTAATTTAACAATTATCATTAATTACTTACATTTAGTATCATAAACCTTATTCTCTACAAATTTTTTAAGCACAGCCGCAAATATTCTAAATATGAAACTTCTAACATTTAATTTTAATTATTAAGTTTTTTTTTACTGAAAATTTCAAATTTAATATATAGTTTATCAGCACATTAAAGAAAGGAAACTAACTCATTAGACAGCAAGTCAGAAACTTCAATTTCTATGGAAATGAAAATTACAATATGGACTTTAAAAAAGTTACCGAGTCTCAATATTACATAATAGACTACTGTATGCATAATTATGATAATTATACATAATCAAAGTGTACATAAATAAAGCAATATACAGTTAACGCAGATGGAAATTATAAATTTGCTATCGTAGGCGCAGGTCCTGCTGGGTTTTTCATGGCAAGATAGTGTTTGAACTATATCAAAAATGCAAAGGTAGATGTATTCGAAAGAAATCCACATCCATATGGCCTTGTGAGAACTGGAATGGCCCCCGATCACTTTCAACTTAAGAATATAGAAGAGGGATAAATTTTTATATTATATTTTAAGAGGACTTCGTTGAGGTGTTTAATGACACCAATAGATGCAAATTTTTTAGGAAATGTACCAGTTGGGCACTGAAAGATGGTAATTCTACTGAAAAAACTCAAAGAATTATATTCGGCCAGCTGATCTTACTTATGGAGCTACTAGTGATAGAAAGCTAGGCCCCTTCCCACTACATGAATTTATAATTTGTGTTATATTCTTGAATTATGATGTCTTTTGGTATTTACTTTTAAATTTGACTATAATGGAGTTATTTCTTGCAGATAAATGGCAAACTGGTACAAATGGCTCTCTTAGATCACGATTTAGATGTGGCAAAGAGATCTCGACTTGGAAACAATTTAGATGTCGCCATCCGTTGGAAACGGGAATGTGGCAATTATGATAAATTTTGTGGAAAATATAAGGTAATAACAATTAAATGAATAGAAATATGAGTATTTTTAGTATAATGAAAATGGTTACCATAGAAAAACTTTACCATTTTTATAATATTCTTCGTATATATATTTCTGGCCTTGTCTTTAAATGTCCCTTGACTACCTCTCTCTGCTCGTTTCACTACTCACCAACATCTATGTCGGTCCTATTGTTGAAAGAGTATTAAATTTCTCAAAAATTTCTAAAATATAATTTCAAAATTTTTTTTGTAAATGTAAAACTCCATCGTGTTCATTTTAAATTGTTTTCATTTTAACTTATAATTATTAATTTATTTATATTTATCTATTTCCTATTATATTATGAAATGGATATAACTCGTATTCTCATGAAAAAACCTGAGGTACTTGATAAGTATGATATCCATAAGAAGTCATAAACCATCTTAAGAAAAGCAAAATAAGGAATCTCTCCCTTATAGGTAGATTAGGGGCAGTTTAATCAGCTTTCAATATGAAGGAATTAAAAGAAGTTAGTAAAATTGAAGATACTCAATTGTATATGATAAATCAATTTTAGAAAAATGAAATTTCTTTTCATGTCATTAGATATGAATTGTAAAATAATATGTTCAAGGATGAGCTCATTCAATCTCAAAACGAATAATCCATTGCAGAGATTACTGCTGGATTCAGTCCTAACTCTGCTAATTGGGAACTTCAGTTTGAGTATTTGAAAAAGAGTTGCAAATTGATTGAAAGTGAAGAACAGTTCTTAGATATTCAGCACACAAATCTTGGCAAGAAGAATATTTTCTTGAGATACTTACAGCAACCAACTGAGCTCATAGCAGACCCAACAACCAAACGTATTCAAAAGGTTAAGATGCAAAGAACTTAACTTTAAGGAGAACCTGGAAAGCAATTCCCTGTTTCAGACCCCAAAAATTTAACATCGACTCTGTACTGCTAACTTTTAATCAAAAGTATCGGTTTTTTAATAGCTTTTATAGTGATAATTTATTTATAAAGATTCATTTATTTTTTCACTATTTAAGATCTCCCAACAGAAAACTATATTGTTTTATTCTTATTCATAAAAAATAATCTTATAATTGTCATAAATCTTAGTAATTATTAGTTAATAAAGCGGTTACCAGTCAGTTGCTATAAATGGAGTACCTTTCGACGATAGATCCTTCACTGTTCCAAACTATCGCGGTGCTGTTATGACATTGGAAGGCAAGCCTATTCCCCGTATGTTCGTGTCAGGTTGGTTAAAGAGAGGGCCAAGAGGTATCACAGATGCAACTCTAAGAGATGCCATCGAGACTTTCAGCATGGTTAAGCATTATTTGATTTTATTTATACTTTGCATGATTTTCAACAATTTTCTTAGTTAAAATAAAGTTTTAATACATTAAGTTGAAAATGGGTTCATTCCAGAAAAGAATACTCCTAATGAAGAAGTTATAGCTAATATACCTAAATCTCATAAAATAGTTAGCTTCGAATAGTGGAAGCAAATTGATGCAGTAGAGAGATTCGTCGGCTAACACAAAGGGAAAATTAGAGAAAAGATATTACAAACCAAAGAAATTTATAAAACTATATAATTTGAAATTCAATAATTTTATTTTTAATGCATTTATAAATATTATCAAATGACTCAAATCATTAAATGATCAAGATATATTTAAAATTAACAGACTCGCAAATATTTGTTAAATTATTTATTGTATGAAATCATTAAATAATCTTATTAATGTAATGATCATTTAAAGGGTCATTACATAAAAATATCTTATACTTTTGTTATATTTATCAATAGTTAGAGATATTTTTAAGAAAATAAACGATATTTTGATGTATAATTTTAATAAAATGCATTAAAATGATAAATTAAAATTCTTTTCATTATAGAATACATTTTGTTACACCAAATTTATTTATAATCATTTATACGATATATACTTTAAGATTAAGAAAAACTTCATATTTTTTATGCATTACATTTTATTAAAACCTCTTATAAATTTTATGCAAATTAATTTAATATTTAATTAAAATAATAATTTATATAAGTAAAGAGCCTATATTAATTTTTTAATTAAAAAAGGTAATTGTACGTTGAGAATGGATAATTTTAACTATTTGACTAGAAAATTTAATAGAACTTAGGATAATTATTGAACATATTACTTAATCTTAAAAAAGATTAGTTTTATTATCATCAGCAAATATCTAATTATTATCTAAAAATAAGTTTATCTTATAAATAAAATAAAAATTAAGATTGTTATATTTTAAGCTAAAATTTTAAAAATTGGTAAATATCATCATTTAGTTTAATTATAAGATCAATCAAAAACTACAATTAAAATTAATATTTCATATAAAATTCAAAATTTATAGATACTTTAAATTTTAATATATCAAATAATGCTTATCATGTGAATTGCGATAGTTTTAGTAATAAATATATTAAAGGCTTTTTTTAAATAAATTAATTAGCAAATCCAATTAGATTTAGTATTTATTTATAACTTATAATTTTTATTACTATTTAGGGATTATAATTATTTCTCTTGATTTTATGATAAAAAATAATTATTTTTTTAGATTCTCTTATTTTGAGAGATAAAGGGTAAAATTGAACGTTACAGGAATATATTGCTGCATATATATAAATTAATTAAATAATTCAATCAAAGTATATATTAATTTTAAAAATAATTCAACCAAAAATCAACAAATTTTTTATGAAATATTTATTAAAAATAATCAATTTTTCATTTATTAATGATAATGTATATTTTTTTAAAAAAAATATATTAATTGCTTGGAAAATTAAATAATATGGTGAATATTGTTTTTAGGTGAATAAAATTATATTATGACCTTTAATGAAACTCATTTATTTTAATATTTTTCAAAATTCTATTATATGTATGAATGAATTATTTTTATAATAATTTATAACTTTAAAAAGTTATATTCAAGATAATTTTAATTAAAACTTATCTGCTAAACATTTCAATTATTTTGATAATTTATTAGTTTTATTACTTTTTTATAATAAAAAAAATTCTTATTTAATGATATTAAGTAAGTTTATTATTCCAAATAATAATTTTATAAATATTTACATATTTAATCTATTACCATAATTTTATAATATATAGACATTCCATCTCACTTTTAAAATGACTAAGTTAAAAAAAATTTTTATCATAAAACTTAAATTTCTACTCAAATTTTTCCACTATGCCTAGTCTATCTATTCCTTTAATAGAAATTAAATATAATTTTTTTAAATAATATAAAATCAATAAAACAAACTTGTTATAATTGTTTAGATGTGCTATATAGCACATTATAATTATATACTATTATAGTACATTTTAGAATTTTTCAGATAATTTAATCATATATTATTTAAAATTTAAAATTTTACACAAATTTATGATCACATAGCAATATCATGAATATCTAAACTTTCAAATTATGTGTTAATAAACATAGATTTAATTAATTTGATTAAAAATATTTATAAATATCACCACAACGAGCTAGCGGGGTTCAATCGCCCATGGGGTGAGCTCTACAGAGCCGATTTCCCTGCCATTACGCCGTTAGTTGGCAGGGTGGATACAGTCTAACAAGGCTGGCTAGAAGGGAAGCAGGCGGGGGAAGAAGTGGGACTGCATTCCACACAGTGATGAATGGCGGACGTCAGGAGCACAGAGGAGTCGAGCAATCGCTAGTCTTTTTCCAAGTTTTCCTCATATAAAGGTTTTTAGGTTTTTTGGAGGCTCAAGGTTATGTGCCACGTCATTCACATCAACAACGTCATGACTCAAGGATGCAAATATTGGGTCATGTTATGACCCAGAATATCTCGTTATTAACTTAACCCTAACTATTCTATTCTATTCATTCTATTCTATTTATAAATATCACCAAAATTATCTCACTTTAAAATTATTTTATATTAACAAAAATTTAATTTTTTATCAAAATCTATTAAAGTATTAACTGAAAAATAATAATTAATTAATAAAAATCATAAATTTAATATTATGAAAAGATATTAATATATATTCTAAATATATATATTTATTATATTTGATTTCTATTATTTGTGTTCGCTGTCTTACTTTATTAATGATTGATACATGAAACTAGTTTAAAACTTATGTTAGACTAATTAAATGTAGAAACAGACTCCCATTTATATAAATTAAATATATATAAAGTTACAGAAAAAAGCTCTACATTTCTTTCTTCGAATCATAATGGCCAAACCAGAATTGTGTATTTCATTTTTTGGGAATAGATTTTATTTAATATGATCTCAAATTACCGCTATAGTCTTAACATTTTATAATTTATTAAAAAATAATTATTGTGAGGTTAAAATGTGGTATATTAAAAATTATAATAAAATTATTCACATTGAGAGATTAGATGGGAGATGATGTATATTAGAGAGGGAAATTGTGGATTGTGTATAGTTAATAATTTTAGAAGTTAAGTTAATCATTTATCCCAATAAATATAAAAATATTTAATTTACAATCATAATATTTTATTTATTTTAATCATTCCATGAATCATATAAATATATGGTGAATTATGAGCTCTCTAAAAGAGAGGGATCTCATCTTGAGCGAGTTATTATTTATAATTATAATAATAATATATATAATTGAATTATCTCATTTATTTATATACTAAATATTGATTTAGTAATTAAATTTCAAGACAAAGAATATTATGATTTTTAAGCTTATTTAATACTTATGCTAAAAAGAAAAGAAAATTTAAGATAGGATTCAAAAAATTTTAAGAAAGTGTTTAAGCAGAACATTAATTGACATTGAAGTTTGATTTATTCTTAATTTGTAGAAAGTATTTTTTAATTTTCACATAATAAAAAAGTTGTTTAATTAATCTATCTCTTAAAAAAGTCATAAGACAATCTTCTTTTATAAAATGGTACATTTACTCAGATAAAGAAAAGGCTTTATATAAATTATCCTCTTTTTGAGTGATTTCTTAATAATTTTAATTCAAATTCGAATTGTTTATAATTTTACTTCTTAAATACAAAACCATTTTAATCATTAAGATTATATAAATGGTTATTTTTGACAATAAAATGCAAAAAAGTCTTATTTATAGTGTCTATCATTAATTATCTAATTATTTTGCTTTCGCATTTTTATAACCCAAAATTAATTTTATGTAATACAAGTTAATAAAATATGATTTTTTATAAAACAAATACATAAAATATTAATATATTTTATGAGTTTCTCAATAGGCGATGCTTCTGAGGTAGAAGAAGTCGAGGAAGTTTGGCAATGTCTCTAAGAAGAAAATTCATAAACTATCATATTCCTTTATATAACTTTGTTTAAATTCTTATAAAATTCTGAGGAGGCTGCTGACAATTTCATTGAGGAATAAGTCGCCAAAGCCTGGAAGAGCAACATTGAATCCATCAGCGAGGTACTTAGCTGACATATACATCCATCCAATTAAACCAGTTGACATTACGCCTCCGGCAAGAGAAATGTATTGATAGATCATGGTGCTGCCGCCGTAAGAGTCTGGAGCCTTCAATAAAAACTCATAATAAAAAGCATTTAATTTAGAAGTTATTTTAAGTAAAAATACTAGGTTAAACAATTTAAATACAAAAATAAAGTTTCTATTTCTAATATGAAATTAAGCTATGGTTTTATTTTACTTAAATTAATTTGCCTTAAAAATATTAGTTAATCATACATACTTATGGGAATTATATACTTTTTTATTTAAAGGTAAATTAAAAATTCAGAAATTAAGTTAAATTTATCATTGAGTATTTTGAACTAAATAAAAATAGAATGCTAAATTTTTATTAAGCGATTGTTTTATGATCAATTTTTAAAAAAATTAAATTTATACTTTTTATAACTAAGTTTTACTATTCTAATAATATTAATGATAATATATGTTTGTCTTAATTTCAATAATACTCCATTAAATTAATTAATTAAAATAATTTTGGGTATTTTTTAGGTTTAAAATACGGTGAACAAAACAAATAATTTTATTTAAATATATAAAAAGCAATAATTTATTTTTTGTATTAAAAAGAACACACCGAAGAACATGGAGACGAAGCTTTGGTAACTTAAGATGTTTGAAGCTTAATAATAATAATAATTATTATTTTTTTATTTTTTAACGGAAATTTATACTTGGGCTAAAGCTAGTTGTTATGGTTTTAATAAGACTTTTATGCTCTTTATCTTATTGAATTTCAATATCATTAATCAACCCATCCCAAGGGTAATAAATTTCAGCATAATATTAATAAATTTTATTAGATTTAAATTTCTTTCCCTAATTAGTTTCTATTTTTGTTCATTATAATTATTATTAAATTCATTTTATTTTGCTCTATGGATAGCTGAACATATGTAAAAATAAATTTGTAATAATTTAAGAATGAAATAGTATAAAAGAAACTTTAGTAAATGAAAAATCTTAGAGATTAAATTTACCATTTCATTGTTTAATACAAATTTGAAATCATGAGTATTAGTGACGTAGTCGTATCTGGGTGAGTAAGTGCCAATCGTGAATTAAATAAACTCCCAAGAAAAGACTTAAATAATTCAATCTTTCCCCAATAACCAAGTTTGACATAAATTAACAGGTCTATCAAATATTATGGGAAGTCCTAAAGAGCATGAATATATCCATTTGGTGGCAGATACAGAGCTAGACGCCTACCTCTCCATCGCTGTATTTAATGTAGATCCTGTTTTTTCGCTATGATAGTTTAAAGAACCCTATCCTAATGAGGAAGAAATATCCTTATCATTGGCTTATATTGCTCTCTTCTTCTCACTTTGAAGTTTGAAAACTAACTTTATCCTGCTTCATCTAAAAAACTGACCTAACGTAATGCTGCCAATCATTTGCGGAATAATCATAGGGCAAGTAAAAACTAGCAGAATAAACCTTATCAAATGAACCCATAATCGGTTTAATCGCAACCCCTCCTTACCATCGGCAGAAATTTAAGTAGAAAAAGAAAATGTTAACATATTAGAAAATTCCTGAGAATGATTTTCAAGATTTTTAAGTTAAGAAAAAATAGAGTAATTTCTATTTATAAAATTTTTTAAAAAATGATTTAAATTGTATTATTTTTTATTTTTAAGCATTTTAGAATTGATTAAGAGCGTCCATAGCATCGGAGTACTAGACTGCTGTCTTTTTGTTCTTTAATGCAACTTGCAAGTTTATTTTAATAATTGAATTATTCAATAAATGAGATAAACATTTAATCATTGATATAATTTAGAGTAGCAAGTCTTTGTATTACTAAATTTAAGTAATGGTATAACTATATTTAATTTCAACTTTTGAAATATATAATATATGATTGTATTCGGGTAGATTTAAGACATTTTGGGTTACGGGATTAGCTGATGGAGATGAACCACTGCTGGTGAATCTGTTAATGATTCCAACGAAGTAGTTGAATGTAACGAGAAGTCTGAATGGGCTTCCGAATAAGTCGCCGAAGTAGTTTTAATTATTAATAATAAAGTTTTATTTTATTTATATAAAAAACCACTTTTATTCCATATGTACCCCAAGAATAATTAAAGACAATTTAATATAAGTAGTCTTGGACCTTGGGGGAGGCCTGGACCATCAATTGTTGAAGGGCTGCTGTGTTCATGATGTTTAAATTTATATTTGATTATATTAAATTAATGTTTAATTATATTTTATTTTTTATATGTTTTACAGTTTAATAAGATTTATTATTATTGCTAATTAAGAAAATCTCCTTTTATTAATAAAAGGAACAATTAATTATGAAGCAATATTAATAAATTGAAGTCGCTGACTTATATATATTTACTTTATGACTCAATATATAAAATATTCCTATAAAAAATCAAAAATTTTTGAAAAAATTAATCTAAAAAAACCATAAATATATCTATCAAATGATATAATAAACATGTAAATGCTATAATTTTTGGGAAAAAAGTAAAATTTTATTTAATTTTTTTCGAGTACTGTTTTATTTATGTCCAAATTAAAGGAATATTTATAATTTCTAAAATTAGTTCAATAAATATTGTTGAAACGATAATTTATAGTTATTAGAGATAACCAAATAACAAAATTATATAAAATCCAATCAAATTTGAGCGAGTAAAAATATTACCAATTAAATTGCAACATTAAAAATGCTTTTAAAAAATTTATTAATCCTATTAGATAATATAGGAGTAAAAGTATTATTTACTTTTTTAAGCGTTACATTATTCACATATCTTTTCTATATTTTTACGAATTAAATATAATAATTTTTAAAGAATACATATTTTAATTTAATTGATTAAGATTTAAATTTATAGAAATATTAAGAATAGAAATTTAATTTATTAAATTAAGTAAAGATAGTCAAAGAATAATAAAAAAACAATCAATATTTATTTTTAATATTTATTATTTTAACTATAATTAGTGTCATTTTTTAAACATAATTACAACAACAAATTCTCCAAAATTATATCACTTTTAAATCAAACTTAATAATAATTTACATAAAATTCTATTTTTTTACATTCTTTACTACAATTCTCACGATATATCAATAACTAATATAGTTTATATAGAGATAATATGAATGAAAATTAGTAATAGATCTTAATTTTTTAAAAAGATTTCTAGCAAATAAAAGTTTGTTTAGATATTAGTCGCTTAAATAAATATGATGACCATTATTTATATTATAATTCGTTTTAAAAATATGTAAGAAACTATAAAAATGTGTTTTCATTAAAGAAAATAATGGAATAATTTGATTTAATTTATTTAAATTTCTAATTTTTTATTCAACCTTTAAAATCTGACTAGACTTGATTGTTTAGAAAACTCTATATATTATTGATTAATAAAGCTAAGTATAAATTATTGAAATTTTAGAGCACACTTCACAATCATTTATTTTAATGTAAATTTAATAATCAATATGGTAATTTGTGTTAAAAGTAGTAAAATATTATCGAAAATATATTTTATACGCTTCTGGAGTGATTGAATATTTAAAAATTATTGATTTGATTTCTATTTATTTAAAACATAAAAATTTGGAGAATCTAAATTAGGTAAGTTTTAAAAAAAATATTATGATTAATATGACACAACTTAAACTAATTTTACTTCTCCAAATTTTTCAATTAAAAATTGTGTGATATTTTATTAAATTAAAAGTTAATAGACTAGATGAACGAACCTAATCACTAAAGAGGACCTCTCACGAGCTCCTCAACTTAAACACTAAAGAAATTGATTACACCTTTGGTAAACTTACTCCAGATCAGCTCCTTAACGCGAGAACATGAAAGACTCTATCCTATCTCTCTCTACTTTTCTTAAGAAGGCGTCAAACTAACTTAAACTTAGCTTCAGATAGGCAAACTTGCTCTCACGAAGCTTCTATCTATTACTTTCCTTCTCAACGTTTAGAGACTACATAAGGGATTTGGCTACCCAATCTCTCCTCAATCAGCTCCTTAATCTTAGTTCTAACAGAACAATCACATTCTCCTCCTCGGAGAAGCCCTTGCTGATACTAGTAGTCCAAACAATACGAAAAGCGATCTCCAACTTGGAGTCAGAGAAAATTACTTTACCAAGTAACCTACCAAATAGGAAAGGTCAGTTCCAGAGTTCCCCAACTCCTAACCTTCCTATTTAATAATAAACATTAATAAGATTTTCAGATTTAACTTAATTCTCCAATAGAATTTAACAATTAGAATAGTAGCTTTTAAAATCTGACCAGAATCTAAATTAATAATTTTAATTAATAAAACCTTAATTAATAAAATCCTAATAATTAAACAGTTAGCCGATCATCAATGATTTTAATAACCATCTCGACGAAAGCACTAAATTCCTCAATTTAGAACTCTCTTTCAACAACCAGATCAAGGCAATCTAAAACTAACTAAGCTAGCTTGTCTCCACCCCTTAAACCTAGCTCTTAACCAACCCATTAGATAGCCGGTAATACCATAATGTTACTCAACTAAAGTTCTAAAACTCATTGAATGTCTAATCTACCCCCTTTCAGCCAAGTATAGAAAGCCCAAAGTGGTACTCAAAACCCTTAACAACTACGTTCTCTACAACTGAAATCTCAAAAACACATTCAAACAGTTCATTCTGCTAACTAGTTACCATGGACTCTAAGATCCAACTCATCAGAGAAACACTGTCCAAAGATGTAACCATCTTACTAAAGGACAAACACTACTAAGTACATCTCATGAAACAATAATTATTAGAATTAATAGATGGAGACTTCAATGACGACAGCTACATCAAAGCCTTGAAATTAATGCTTCAATTTGCTACCCCAATATAAACTCTTAAGTCAATTATCGACCCTCTAGAGAAACTAATAGCAAGCCTTGATGTAAAACACTTCACCACTCTTTTGGATAAATTCCTAACCCTCGTCATTCAACTTATAGATCAACTTCAAGGCCCAAAGAAAAACGAAGAAAACAAGAATCCGAAGAAGAAGAGAAATATCTCTCTAGACCCTTGGGACTCCTACACAGACTCAGACCAAGATAACTTCTCAGATTATTGATTCGGGACTAAATCACGCTTTCTTAGCATCCTTCTCCCTACAAAGGGAGTAAGCGAACAAGTGCATCTGGCAC